>JANSTS010005164.1:0-10463 GCA_026546915.1 Sylvicola fuscatus | reverse complement strand
GACGACTTAAAAATAGTAAACTTCTTTTAGAATTGTTTTTTGAGCTAAAATAAATGAAACACAATCTTTTTTGAATTTTCTGAATTTAAAACACAAATACTTGTAAAGGTAAAACGATTTTTAGCAACAATCTTTGTCAGTTTGAACTCTGACTTTGATGATTATGTATCGCTGTCATATTGTCATTTTTGGTTTCTTTATTTTGAAACATAATGTGAATAGAATTTTGTTTTTAAATAAAAATTGATTTCTTCTTTGAATAGTTAACAAATGTTGTAAACCGAAACATCATTACTTCTGATAAATTGTTAGTCGTGATAGAACATTAAAACGCTAAAAATTGATTTCAACCTAACCAAACCTGGTGTAACAATCATAAAGTAATTTAATAACAATAAATATCAAATATTTGAAAAACAAGCTCCAAAATAGATCTAATCAAAAAACTGATTTGCAATTCACATATCAAATGAACCCATTTTGACTGTGGCTATGATTGCGACACCACTCTTGATTGTTCAGACCAAATGATTGCCGGCTTTAATTCACAAATTATGCGCATAACATATTATACATACTTACTTACACATACGTTTTGATGCGACAAATGATTTATGGCTTTGACTTACATTTTTTTTCTATTTTCTAACAGAAATCAATTCAACGTACGGACCAGAAGATGGCGTCGAGGTTGAGGAGGACGTCCTTTATCAGAAGGGCGCGTCATTTAGTGCGAAACTGGATAGTTCACAAGGGCACAGTGACAATCGGATACGCAATACTAATAATAAAAATATCAATAAATTGAAGCACAATAAGGACGATGATGACGATGACGATGGTAATGATTCATCGGAATTAAACTCAAATAAATTGCAAGACAGCAGGGATAGCAACAGCTACTCCCATTCAAATGGTAATGAATTAAGTGTTGCTTTAAGCAAAGCTAGTGAAAGTGATGATGGCGATGAGTCAGACGAGATCTTGAATAATTCACCGAGAAGTGCTACGCCTGCCAAAGTGCCATCGTCGCCGATGGCTGGTGTGTTCAATGGTTACAATGAATCATCCCTGAATAGCTATTATACAAAAGATGACGTTGATTTGTCGGTGTACGATGACGTGGATAACAATAAATTAAATTTAAGGAGTAACAACGATGCAAAGGCATATCAGAGCAATTACTATAACAATCAGGAGCCTTCAACAACCAGACACAGGACGAACCATGACACTAACAATAGTCTGAACGGCAACAATAATTCGGATAGCATCAACAGCTACATACAAATCGAGGAATACAAGGGTGATGGGCAGCCACCGACAAATGCAACAGCAACGGCGTCCACTGCACCAACAATAACAATGCAAAAAAGTTTGAAAAACGCCAGCGAAATCACTGCAACAATGTCACTGTAAGTTGAAAACTATTTTTCATTTATTGCATACAGTTAAAGTGCTGTAGGGAGCTGCGTTTGTGCCCGTCTTGGGAATTATCAACATAAATTTAATATTTCAAGTACATTTTAATGTAATTTCTCGATAGCAACTAAATAGCATTTTTTATTATTCACTGTGTACTCAAAATGTAAGGAAATGTGCTATGTAAAGTGCTTTTCCTTGAACATACTTCGCACTGAAGATTTTGAAACGTTGAGTGCATCTTTTAGCAGCTTTCAGCCACGTGGCTCTGAATCATGCATAAATCTCATGTGAGCGAGAATGTGTGATACAAAACTATACGCAGCTTGGTACTTTTAAAATTTAATGCAACATATTTTATATTGCAGCTGCACAGCATATTAATTAAAAACGCCCGTATTTATGCAACCCACCTCGTGATGATTCAATTCCACAGACGCAAAGGGATGGCCATTATTTCAATTAAAGTTGGCATTTTTCCATGACTTTATTGTATATACAGCAACAAAGAAATAAGTATTTACTCCGAAGAACAGTCATAAAAATTACAATATGTCCATAAATGTTTAACTTTTATGCATTTCCTATACAAAGCGACTAGTTCGTACTTTGCAAGTTTTCCCATTGGATGTTTTTTTCCGCATATTTAATTATTAGCTTAGTGTGCCAATGTGTATACATATACGCATAAATAATATATCCTTATATTGTGTACGTGTGTAATTACTGACTGTGGCGCAGAGGACACGTCTGCGTCTTGTAAAAGCATCGGAATAAAAATCTCGATTGAGCTTGGTTGCGGGCTTTCGTCATTAAGTTTGTGTACCTGCCACATCTCATTTAGCAGTTTATTTATGCTATATAACTGAAGTCATTGTGGGTATAACAAGAAAGCGCTCGTGCTGAAAGTCTTATTTACTGAATTATATGGGAGTGTAAAAGCTTCACACGTTCTTTATTCCGCATATGCCGCAGGGTAGCTTCCCATAAAACCGAAACTGTACCGCGTTCATCTGCTGGCAATCGTTGCTTTAATTCATTTGAATGCAACAACTAAACTTTTATTGGTTTAACGAGCCAACAAATATTTCTGAGTTGTTTCAAACTGTTTAAACAGTTTTGATTTTATATTTCAAGAAACAGTGTTAACTTGCTTTTTGGGAAAATTTTTTTTCTAATAAAGCACTATATTTTGTCCTATTCTTAGGCGCATTTCCTCCGAGAAAGCAACAAACATCTTTATGCCATTTATTTTTTTGCCAAAGGATAACATTCTCATAAGCAAGGAAATGCATTCAAGAATTTTACTAATTATCTCAAAGTGATTTATTAAATAAAAAATAAAAATTATGTTACCCAATTTAAAAAAAAGAGTTGAACGATTACATTTCGTCACTTTGCGGAATCCAAAGTGCAGTTTCTAAAACGTTTACCACTTCAAACCACAATTGAAATGTTGGTGTAGTAAAAAAAATTGTTTTCGTACGAGCATAGAAACCAATGTGGTCAAAACCAATCAGTTTAGTTGTCAGAAACGGAAACCTTTTTTAATTAATTTGCCACGTCACAGCAATACTGATCAATATCACCACATTCTTGCCACATGGCAGTTTGTCCTCAACCTCAAACATTATACGCTCTAGGACTTAAAGCTTTGCTTATGTCGTACATGTTGTATGATGTATCTGGCTAGAAATTTCCTGGTTTATGATTTTTGACATGACAAAATTAAGTTAACAGATAATTGAAGTAATGACCATACGAGAGCTTACGTTTTAATTTGATATACATAGACTTAAGCTAATTAACACAATTATTTTGTCTCCTTTGACGTTTAATTAGTATTTTCTTTGATTTATGTACTGATCCATTAGCATAGTGTTTTCGTTAGTAAATAAAATCTTCGTTCTGAAGTAATTGTGTTTCACGTTCTTAAAGAAGAATTATGTCAAACATACTTAGAAATCAAACAAGAATGTTTAGTGCATTTGAGACAGCAAACATACAGTGCATTTGATAGAAATTCGCTGAAGCCCATCTGATGAAATTGGTGTTTTATTGGACTCGTGGGATGAATAAATCCATTTCAACCCTATTTCGTTCTCGTATATGCTGCTCACAATTTAAGTGTATCTCAAGAACGGATATAAAATCAAGTCGTGTACGAGAAAGACGAGGCTGCAAAAGAGAGCAACCATTACTTCTGATAAATCAATGAAAAATTTCCGCAACTTGGGGTTTTTTCGAAATACTTTAATTTAATATAATGCTTTGAAAAATACTCCAAACAAAATGATTTTCGTTGGGTTTTCCCAGAGCATTAGTAATTTGATTTAATATCAATGAAACTTGCTTTTTCTTAAATTTGTGTTTGAGTCCAATGTAATGACCAAATATTGCTTTTTATTCCTTTTTTAAATCCTGAAATCATCACTAAAAGGTTTTTTTTTATTGCCGAATGTTTATTTGATTGTGTCAATTAATTAGTGTGAAATGACTTGTAAATCAATATTTATATTGTCAATATTATTTGGTTATTTGTTGAAAATTTGCAGTCACACGAAATAAATCTATGATAACAAAATATGAGTCGCCTTAACACGTTCCACAGGGCAAAAATGTTAAAGAATACATAAATGAATATTATGTTTAATTTTATTTTGTTATTATGTCAGCTGTCTGCAGACACGAACGTCAGGCTGTATCGACCAGCTTAAAGATTTACAGTGTATAAGTTTACATTGCATTTAGTGTCTCGTGTTCGTTGATGATAATAAAAATGCTCTTTTTTAGCTTATTTACGTATTTTTCTGGTTTACAGCTTGCCATGCCTGTTGGATTGCGGCTCAGAGGGTGTGTGTGACAACACAAATGGCGCTGCAGCACGATGTCTCTGTCCTTTCGGAAAAGCTGGAAATAAATGCGAAGATGGTAAGTGGTTTTCCCCACTCTTTTCTTGTAGTAATGGCTTTCAAAATGTGCCACAGCCAACTTCATTATTACAAACTGAATGCAACACATTTGTGTATATTTTTGTGTTTCTGAAGACCACGCTTTTTGTTGCGATGCTTGTTTTAATTTGTGCTCCGTTTTGTTGTAGCCAGTACATCATTTTGTATAAAACATTCAGACCGGCTAGATTCTTATCTAATAGCATTCACAGTTTCAGTAGCATAGGGCTCTGTCGGATGCTTTTGTGCGCACGTAATTGAAGTGGTGAGGTGGGGGTAGCTGCCTGAGGGGGTAGTTTCTCTGCCGTGTGCGGTTGTTGCTTTGCACACAATTTCCATTATGTTGTGTTTATCTATGCAGGGCACACGAAGATGTAGAACATGTCTGACATACTCTGTGCATTTCCCTAAAAATGCACTCCCGAGAGAGTGATAACATTTTTACACAAGACGGCTTCTTTGACGCGTGTTTTTAAAATTCAGCCAATTTTGGTGCACCAGATTTTCACCTACTAAGCATAAGACATCTAAAATACGATGAAAAACAAATCTTTCATTTTATACCAAAATGCTAAACAGCTAAAGCAATGGTTTTATCAGTACATGGCGTCTATGTTGGTGATCGTTTCCTCTTTTAATTGATATTGAAAATCCTCTGCCATATAAAGGGATTAACATCTTAGAGCCTTCGATTCAAACCCTATCGACAAGTGTCGCGTAATGTACGTGGAGACTGAGGGCTAATAATCTTTGTGACCCAATTAAATTGTTATCAACCCTCTCGAACAAAGGGATTGACATAACAACACCCATGTTTTTCGGTCTCATTATTATCGATTTAGAAAGATTTTCATCAAACATTGTTGTTTTTTTCACTAAATTATCAGCGTTCCACCATTAACAAATAAATTAATCCGGATAGAAAGAATTCGCTTCAAATTACCCCCTTCTGTGAAAGCCATTATTCAGTAATCGGGTTTAATTAATCAGATAAAATAAAAGTTTTACAACGTATCCTAGCACATAAATACACTGCAGCATCACTGTTCCAGCTTCGCATTATTTAATAATACGCCCGTTGTCCACCCCAGTTATGTTTTGTATTTTAGCTTTTTTTTTCTATGTCCTTTTTCGACCGTTTTATCATGTTTAATGGCCACATCCAATTGGTCGTTCTTCATTTTCGTTTCTATTACATTTGCATTTTATTTCTTTCACCGTTTCCTTACCCCAGATGATCTTAAGAAATTGTTGCCAGACAAACATTGGCGAACATTTTTGATTTGATTATGACTTCTGGGTGGATTTTCATTTCCTCTTCATAAGGCTTTCTATTGTATATATAATAAAAGTTTGCCGCACTGTCTTCGCTTCATACTTATACGAATGTATAATATTATATTCGAATGAAAAACGGTATCATTCCGAATGGATAAGCTCCTTTAGACACTCGTAACCACTGCTTTCGTCTACAAATTTCCATTGTCTGTGTGTGTATGTTTTTTTTTTGTCGTCTGCTTTTCGTAAGCACGCAGAATTTTCCCCTATATAAACGACAATATGCCCGTATAATAAATGTGTCGTCATATTTCGACGCCGCCATGGAAGAAATCAGAAATATTTTCCGCAAAATAAAATCACGAATAAATGACAGATTAGTGGCAAAGGCAAAAGAAAATGCTCGCTTTCAAATTAGTCATATTTTCTCTCTACTTTTATGGAGCATTCATTATAAAATTATTATGGGCCCCGTGCAAACGTTAATTGAAATACCTTAAGTTATTGCCAAAGAGAAGATATTACATAAAACTTTTTAAATTAAGAGGATGTAAAAGACCAATTCGGCAAAATAATAAAAAATCAACAGTCTATATAATATTTTGTTGGTACGATGTATATTTAAATATTTTCATAAAACTGCCACCGATTGCAATTAGTACAAAAATTGTTGACGAACAACTTATTATTGGTATTGGAGCAATAATAAGTATTAATATTTGAAAAATATAAACAAAATCACTTTATTTTTTTTTTAAATAAATAATTAATTACAATCTTTAATGTTATGGATACAAAAATTGAAATTTGTAATTTTAGAATTTTTATTTGAGTAACGAGACCTCTTTTTTAGCAGGTCTGTTCCACAATTTTACTAATTAAACAAAGTGCATTGTAGAATTATTTTAACAAACAGCTTTTCCATTTATTTGTGTACGAACAAAGTTGTTTCGTTGAAACATTTAATAGAATGTTGGTACATTTTTGGTATTAAATAAAATATGAATAAATGTTTTACAACTTGATGCCATGTTTATATGAAATGATTTTGATTAAATGGTAACACAATTTAAAACTTTTTAAATAGAAACTATACATTTATTTCAGATATGAAAATCGATACACCACGTTTTACGAAAAGCTCGTGGATGGCATTTCCAGCACTTAGAGGCGCCTACAAACACGTCCAGGTAATTACGTTAAAATTGAAACAAATTTGCCCACCCTTACCATTAGCCATCATATTTATTACTACCACTGTTTGCAAATGAATTTCCCTCATTCATGTGATATTACCTGATATTGATTTTACATTTGGATTTCAATTTAATTGGCTCACCGAAACGCGATTTGACTTGCGAAATTTTATATGTTTATGTATACTCATAGTTGGTTTGTATTTGGCTTCTTTTCAAACAGTTGCATATCGAATTTCGCCCAGAATCATACGACGGCATTATACTGTTGACTGGTGAAAGGGATGACCTCACTGGCGATTTCATGGCAGTACTTATTTATCAAGGATTTATTGAATTTTGGTGAGTAATTGATATTTACAGTTTATCGACTGTTGAGTCAGCTTGAATGAAATAATGTGATGTAAATACATTTCATGTTTATTTGATTGTTTTTTACAACAACAAAAAACGCTTTTATTTATGTAACACAAATACGCAAACATTTGCACAAAATAAATAAGTTTACTAAAATCTTACTTCGAATTATTAAAATTTAAAAAGTGTCATTTAATTTAAAATAAAATAAACTTCTTGTATAAATATAAATACAACATACATATTATATAAATTTAAAACTCACGCATACGAGTTGTTCAAATAAAATTATCGACTTTTTCTGGAAATGACTATAAGAAATGTCTGGTAAGAAGACAAAATTCTTCATAGTCACATAACCACCCATAAATTATACTTTACAATATCCATTTAAAAAACCGAACACTTCATATGTGCCCTATATGTGCATAGTTTTCGTATTTAACATTGACCGACAAAAAATCCTAAGGACTTCATTCCCAAGCATCCCCTATAATTTTATGATTCACTCCCTTGCTGCTTTTACTCCGAACGCGCTGCGCGTGATTTGCAACGTCCATAAAGTAGAATTTATAAGCGGCAGCAAAAATTGTTCTAGCAAAGTCATATGCTTTTTATATGTTACAAGATATATGTTAGTTACATCGAAATGACGCGACCAAAACGATATTCTCTTATCCAAAAAAAAAAAAAAAAATGTTTCAGTGCTTCAAACACATGGGCAGCTGAATGCACAATATTTGCTAGTTTCTCATTTCCTTGTTCTATATATAAAAATATGCACTTTTCCATTCAACCAATTCCATCCCTCATCCTCACACATGTTTTATACAAACATTGTTGTGTACTCTCTAATTGCCTGCTAGTTCTCAGAACCTAGTATTTCCTGCCCATCTTCTGCACGTCATGTCCATTTCTATCCAATTATCCTGTCCGCGGTTCACTTCCATTTTTTGCGGACGTTGTTACGCTATGTGTTTAGCTAATTTAGTCAGTATTGTCCGGTTTTCTTTTGTGTTGAAAACGAATGAGATTTATGTTCACTTTTTAAGAAGCATCGTTAATCGTATATTGACATAAAACATAAATAAATTTGAAACCAAATTTTTTACTATAGATAATTATTAAATATCTATAAACTGATTGTAAATTATATTGATAGCTAAGTAGTTTTAATCGGATTTGCAAGTTAATGTTAAACCATTGTATATTCTCATAAAGAAGGAGAGCCTTGTCCATCGTGGTATGACATGTAAAGCCTCCCACCCACACTAAATATAAAACCTTTTTTTAGCCCCAAACAAATAACGCCTTTTCCATCAAATTGAAAATGTTTTTATACGCCTAATTCTTTGGGCTTTCTATTTTTATACCGCCTATACCTAATAAAACAGCCACTTATTTATTTGATTGGCATTAATGGTCAATATTATATACATTAAGTGGGAGGAATTATGTGTTCTCATATAATATTATACATAATAATGCATTTAACGAAATTTGCGTTTTTTCTCTTCTGTGTGGTTTAGGTTTGATTGCGGCTCGGGTACTGGCAAAGTTCGTTCAGAAGAGACGGTGGTGCTGAATCAATGGAACTCGGTCACGGTCTACCGCCACAGATGGGATGCGTGGTTGCTGCTCAATCAAGGCGCACGAATACAAGGACGATCAAAGGTTAGTTGGCATTAGCTCCATACATGGTTCATAAATGTTCATATAAATACATTCACATATGTGACTAAATTACACAAACCAGCGTTTTTGAACTCTAACAATGCCTCAGTTCACCCTTGTGACAATTTGTTTGGATACATATATGTATATAAATGGGGGTTCTCGAGTGTCAATTGTGACGCATAAAAGGAATTAATTTTATGTTGGGTGAGGATTACTTTGTAAGGACAAGGGGATTACAGATTGTAGAATATGTGTCGGAATCAATTACTGCGACGCTTTTAAAGTGCATGTTCGGTGTAAACATAAAACTCATCCATGGTTCAATCATTTTGTAAGTGTTTTGGCGAAAAGGCGTATTGCAATGGCAGAAGACGTCTGTTTTTAATTATGTTTTTGTTGTGGAGTTAAACATCACGATTTGACAATATAAAACAGTTTTATCGCGTTTTCTCACCACTTGTCACATACCATAGGATTTTATGATCCTTGACACTACTGGATTTTATGTGCATCTGACGTGTTGGGAGATTTTTTGTTTTTATTTTATGGTCCATTCAACGGTTCGAAAGACTTTTGTACATTCTCAAAAGGTTTATATCCTCTTCAAAATAATGACCTCACCTCTAATAATAATTAGAGATAATGAAGTGTGAGATTTATAAAAAATGATGCATAACCATCCATAAGTTGCAAAATTAATCGTTATTGTGTTGCTGGCACAAGTTTTTGTATGTGTATGCGTTTTTTTTTGGTACTTAAATAATATAAAGCTTCAGCTCAGTATACTTTCATTTTTGGGTCAGTTCTGTTTGGCGACTATAGTGGCAAGTAACTGGCAACCACAACCGAAATTATAAAGTATGGCGACCATTAAGAGCAGACATTGGGCTATAAATACAATATGTTTGAGTGGTGAGGGTGTGTAATTCATTCCTTCGCAAAAAGGTTACTGTCCGTTTGTATTATATAAAATATGTTTTAGTGTAGTGATCAAATGATAATTTTTAGTTTGCCGAAAAGAAATTTTTTTTAAAATCCCTTTTAGAAATCGAAAACTATTGTTTTTATCAAATTATATTATTTTTAATAAGTTAAGTAAAAAATAATAAAATATATATATATATATATACTAACTTTAACAAATTATAAAGAATACTTACATTATTTTGTTTTGCACTGGTGATACACTCCTCCTATGCAATTATGTTATCATCATCCACTTTCTACGCCCATTGAACAAAATGAACATGTTTTTATTAATTACTATCATAAAAATATTTATACTAAAAATATTACTCCCACAAATAAGTATCACCATAAACTAGAAAAAAAGAGTATTGATAAACAAAATCCTTATTTTCGAAAAAAAATAGTGGGTTGTTACTTTATTAGACACACCCATTGTTTTTTGCAAGCAGAAAGGGGTAGAAAAAACCTTCAAGTAAATTTTTGGAACCTTCTCAAAAAACAACCCTAAACAAATCGGGTGTTAAGTCATGAAAAACCCATAGATTAATATTATTCTAGTAAAGGGTCCGCCAATAGGGACGCTTGAAGTTTGCCGGAAGTGTGCGGCCATGTT
>JANSTS010005153.1:15094-26339 GCA_026546915.1 Sylvicola fuscatus | reverse complement strand
GAATTTGTGGAACTTAAAAGTATATTATATATAATATCAGCGGTTGTCAAATTTTTGTTTTCTGCAAATTGTCGCTGCATATATTTGCGAGATAATAAAAATAATAAACTAATAAAAATTTTCAGTGTCAGACAGCTAAAGTCATTGGAAACTAAACAATAGGATTTATATTGCTTTTCGTTCGCGTAAAATTATTTTAGCTTAAGAAAGTGTCCAAAACCAAACCTTCAAATAATAAATATTCGTCTTAGACAACCACACTCCACACCAAACTCCACACAATGGACGAGGTAAAACGAAAACATTTCAATACGCTTACCCGTCACTAATTCTTTGCAACTAACCACCTTAGATACCTCCACAGAATTTGATATTAAAGGAACAGAAAGATATTCGTCCGCCATCAATCTCAAATTTGACATGCGATCGCTTTCGTTCGATGCCTTACTATCCATGCTTTGGCTTCCCTGCTGCACACCACAAAATGCAGATGCAGCTGAATCCACGATACATCTCAAAAGTATTTTTGTTAGGACAAGCATTTAACTTCATAACTTACCTATTTGCCATCCTTAAGATAACACACAGTCCTCGCAAGATGCCAGAGTCGTCCATTAGGATGCGTCCATATTACATACCAGAGAGATCACGTACCAAAAGCGAAAATGCGGACGCATCAACCACATCAAACTCCATTTACCAGGAGTCTTGCAATCTGGCTGACGCTATCAATACGTCATTAGTCGTCGCAACGCACACAAACACTTTCATGGAGACATGTGACACGCAAATGCTGGAGGTGAATCCGTTTGTAGCTGGAGCCGGCAGCAGTTCATCGGCGGTGCGCCGCAAAGTTATTACCATCAAACGGAGCAAATCTTTGGAGGATGTACGCGTCGAGAATTTGGCAGCGTCACAACCCTCTCATGAAATGGAATTCGTGTCCAGTCGAATTCAAAAGCTGAAGGTTCACGAATAGTTGGCTACTCCAAACCTTTTTCATATTTTTACACAACAAAGCTGGGACAAATTTTAATGCAAGTTAAACATGTTTTATATATTCGTGAAATTCTTGTATGTATTGAAAAGTATTTGTGCAACATGTTTTATTCTCAATATTCGCTATTCACCGATTCAAAATTTACAAAAAAAGGATGCAATAAGTTCGAGGAAAGTTAAAACGTTTTTTGGAAATGTTTCATTTTCACTAGTTGATGATGAACAGAACGATGTGATTTGTAAATTTACTTGCAAGTAGGAACCTGGTGATTCCTATCCATGAAATGATTAATATTCGTAGACATTAGCTATGTATATGTACATTTGTTTTTTATGTATTTAAAATACTTTACAACAAATATAGTTTATGTGTTTGTATCTTTGAATGGCTGTAGTTTTTATTGAACATAAAGTTACGTAGCAGCCTGGATGCAAGTTGGAATCGGTGGAATTTCACAGATGCATTCTATTCCAGATGCTTCAACTGAAACCTTGTCGCCAATTGGAACCTGCAATTTGCCGAAAGTGCATTGATTATCGGGATCCACCGGAGTCACACCCGCCGTCGACTCAATGACAGTGTCCTTCTCGGAAGCTAAAACGTAAAGTATAATCCTTAACTGCGTTTATTGATAAATAAGATGGACTTACGACACTTCCAGGCAATCGGGCAGCAATCAACATTTCCGTAATAAATCGGAATGCATCCCTGCTTCAACTGTGCAGTATAATGAACTTCAGAGTCGCATTGCGCCTTGTGGCAGTTCTTGTTATCAACAATCGTGGAGTTATCAAAGCCTTCCTCACAATAACAGGTATAACAAAGCTCATTCGAATGATACATTTTCTCATGCTGGCGGTATTCCTTTCCTTCTAAATAACATGTTGGTAGTTTCTCAATCGCTTCAGTTCCTGTAAGATGTACGCGACACAAACCAATCAAAATATATTTCGCAATGTCGATTCTTTTGTACTAACCACACACCTCGTTAGTTGAACAACATGATTTTGGACTGAATTGTTTGATGCAGTCCAAACCTGGTGCTTGGAAAACATTGGGACAGCTAATATGTGCGCAAGTAAATTTTAGCGTTTCATCTTTAGAACAGAAACAACCGGCACTGCATATGGGTCCACCATTTTCTGGCTCGGGCAATTTATCACCCTCAGCGTATTCCTTTCCGTGGTAATAGCACACTTCTGCTTCTGAATAATTCCTCTCTGGACAATCATATCGAAGAGGGCAACCGTCTTCACTGGTCTTTACAACTTTGCATCCAAATTCGTTGTAGTAATTTGGAGTGTCTTTACAAGTTGCAGCGTTTGCTTTGAGGAAACGAATTTTCATTTAATCAAAGGTCAGCCTATTTCTTAGCTAATTGTTATTCTTACCTCCATTATCAATAATTACGGAACTGAAGGCAAAGACAGCTAATAGCAAACACAACATTTTTCAGATAGTGTTTAATCAACAACGTTTCATTTGGAACTGGCTTCTTCGATTCTTCGGCGTTGCCACTTATACCATTTTCTGTTGCTTTTTATCGACCAGTTGCTAAATTGTTTTTCTCTTTCAAAGACTTTTATTTGTCGTACTAATCTACATAGTGATAAAAAAACAACTTGGAAGACGTGAATATTAATTTTATTCAAATGTCCCGACTAATTACAAAACTCTTACGAAATAGGTAATATTGGACCAATTATTGGTAGTCATTTCAAAGCTGGAATGTTCATCAAAACATGTAGAAAATTATCCTCCTTTTCATAAATTTGTTCTTGGAATCTTTAATTCGTGATTCATTGAACCCGAACTATCTTATACCATCTGGCGTCTATCTCTACAGGGTGTTGGTGTATAACTTTTACGTCGATTTATGAATTTAAAAAATTTACTCAATACTTGTTTTATTCATTCAATTTACTTTAAATATAATCATTGCAAGGTCCTTTTTAAATATTAGTTGTCCATACATGTTTACAATTACTTTTTTCAATGCATGTTGGCACTGGTGGGATGCTGCAGACGCATTCAACGCATGAGTTTTCCTCATGTGAGATTCGATCTCCTTTGGCAATTTTCAACTTTCCAAAGATGCAAAGATCCTCTGGTGGGATTCCCTCAGTGCTTCGTTTTGGCAGAACCAATCGGTCAGTGTTGGATGCTGAAAATCATTCACACATTTAATATTGCAAAAAATTACCAACACGAGAAACAAATATTTACGGCATTTCCACGTGAGACCAGGACAACACTTTGCGTCTCCTTGATAAATAGGAATACATCCTGCTCGAATTGTGGGCAGATTATGCACTTCTAGCGCACAATTAATCTCATGACAGTTGGGATTATTTATAATAGTCGAGTTATCAAAATCCTCCTCGCAATAGCACTTGTAGCAACTCTCCGACTCTGGAGACATTTCTTCATGCAAGCGATACTGTCTTCCTTCTAAGAAGCAGGTGTGTAGCTGCTGTATCTTTCCACTATCTAACCGATCACAAAACATAAATTCAACCAACATAGAAATAATTCAAAATGCAGACACCTTACCGCAAACGGTTTTCTGATTGCAGCAATCAGTTGGACCCTTTTGCACGACACATCCTTGTGGTGGTGGGTCGTATTCCTCAGGGCATGCCTCAGTTTTGCATCTGAAATGCGTCGAGCCGCCATATTCAAAGCAAATGCAGCCCGATCGACACTTGGGTGCCTCCTCGTCGGGCACATTCTCGTTGATCTTGTACTCAACACCATGGTAGTCGCACACTGATGTCGTCTCATTGTACACGGGACACTCAAAACTCATTGGACAGCCATCGGCGTTCGTTTTGATCGCTATGCAGTCAAGGTCTCTGTAGTATGTTGGTATTATGCAACCGGAAGCTTCTAGAATTGTCAGAATCGTTTAGATTTATCGCATGGAAACAAACACTGGGTACGCACAACCACAAACCTGCACTATTTTCAGGAATTAAGCCTCCGATGATGAATGCAATTAGCAGCAAATACTGCATTTTTACTGCAGAGTAATACTTTTTTTTCTTTAAGAAGAAGTGACACCTCGCCGCGATCACAATCTTACGACTGATTCAGTGAAAGTGATGGCTCGAACAAAAGCTTACGAAGTTGCCAAGCAGTATGGATTCAACAAAATGCTCGCTGTGTGCGGACTTTATACTTCTTTAATACTCAATCAGTGTTCAATACCATCGGTGCAAGTGTTAATAACCAGCAGACAGTTACCAACAGGTATATCAGTATGTATACCTGGTAGAGTTTGCGTTTTGAAATGCAAATAAGCGTAACGTCGCGACTAGCATCGTAAGTCAATGGCGCGTTGTGATCGTGTAGATGATTGGGAGGGAGTAATCATGTAGTTTATGTGTATATGCTTAAATGGCTTTCGACCTTTAAAAAAATCATTCAGGTGAAATTATGAGACAAATTGTCTGATTGTCGATGCGCTTCTGATACAACTTAAGCGACGCAGTTTATAATTAACAAAATATAATTTATTATATGAATAAATGTTTTTGTAAAACATAAGAGTTAGTCTATATAATATGAATATTTAAAACAAGATCGACATACATAAAAGTCTTCGAACAAACAAGTTTCTCTAATCGGATTTACTCAACAATAATTACAGTTGCTTACATTAAGTTGAGGGTCAAGTTACGTTTCAACAGTAAAGTTGAATCTTTATTTCGGCGATTTGATTATATCGTCCGTCGATTCTGGTTCTTCGTTGTCGCAAGAACGCTTTTCGATGCACGTTGGAATTGGTGGCATATCACAAATGCAGGTAACGCACGGTTTATCGTGAGCCACTTTGTCTCCTCTGGCTAACGTGAGATTCCCGAAAGTGCATTTATCTGCTTCGTCGACTGGAGTGAGTCGCTGCTCAGATGCAATCACTTTGTCATCATTAGTAGCTGCAATAAATGTTTTATTGGAGTGCATTCAACACGATAAACTTTAGATACTTACGACACTTCCACTCGTAGCTTGGACAACACTTGGCATCATTGAAGTAAATGGGAATGCAACCAGCCCTTATTTTTGGCAGATAATGAATTTCAGATGCACAGTTTATTTCAACACAATTCGGATTGCCCACAATGGTGGTGTTGTCAAAATCCTCAGCGCAAAAACATTTGTAACAAGAATCGGCTGGATACATTTCTTGTTGCAGGCGATATTGTTGTCCACCCATGTAGCATGTTGGCAACTGCTCAACCAATTTGGCGTCTGCAAAAGTATTTTAATTACGATTTTTAGAAACCGGTGTAATCTCAAGGTTTTTTTTTATAATTTACCACATATTTTATTGTGCGAACAACACTGATTGGGCTTTGATTGCAACACGCACTCCTGTGGCGAAGGATTGAACAATTCCGGACATTCAACTTGAGCACACCTAAACGACATTGAAGATCCATCACTGACACACTGGCAGTAAGCCGAACATTCTGGTGCGTCTTTGGCATCAACAGGTTCGTTTTCCTTGTAAAGCTTTCCGTGATACTGACACTGGTCCGTACTGTTGCCATGATTCAGTGGACAATCGAATCTAATTGGGCAGCCATCAGCACTGGTGGCAGCTACTGTGCAATTCAAATCTCTATAGAAATTTGGTGTTGTTGGGCAATTTGATGCACCTAAAATTTGTATTCATAACCATATATTTATGCAATTAATGACATATTATGCTTGCTAACCGCTGAATGTAACCAGCAATCCAACAACCCCTGCGATCATTATTAACCAAGTCGACATCTTTCACTTTACTTCACCAACCACAACAATTCACTTTAGTTTAAACTTTAATCAACCGCCTCAAAACACCTAGACGCAGGAACTGACAAACTCCAACTAAACAGTCTCAGACTTATAGCAAAGCATTTTTGTGGATTCCTTCAATCCCGCTTCTCTGAGTAACCTTATCACGAGAGAAGCGCAATTTATGTTTCAACTGTGGTAACGGTTACACAACGAATCGCCAGCTTAGTGGTGGTAGTTGTTTATTGTCGTCGAAACACATTTTCAATGGCAAACGGCAATATTTAACGGAAATAATTGTAATAAAATGTTGAAGCTAATCGCTATACGTCATTGGCAAACGTGATTGATGACGAATCATTGATGCGCGATGTAAACAATAACAATCAAGCCATAGTTATGTGGGTAAAACTCAAAGATTATGTTTCGCCAAAACAAATTTCAAAATATGAATTATGCATAAAAATCAGCACAGTTCATGGTGCGAATCGCAAGTTATTTGTAAATGGTTTCACATATCCAGCATACCGGTCTGCACGTTTTCTTGTCGTGTCTGCAACGGCAGGGGCAGCTTCCCCTATAATAAAAAATAAGCTTAATGTGACACGGATTTAAGCACTCCCAGGCAGATATTGCACTCAAGGCTACTAATATATTTTAAATATTATAATCACTAATAAGTAATAAAGATGTTGTTGTTGGAATATTAAAGGTGTTGCGGTTTTTTTTACCGCGATTAAATTGTATTTATGCGTGTCGATGCATTATTTATGGGAATGGCAAGTATTTTTACGGCCACTTAAGTAAGACTAAATAAAGCTTGTCATTAAATTCATTATATTTTCTAATAGAAAAATTCGTTATAATTATTTGCTTAATTTTAAAACGAGATAACACAATATTTCATAATGCTGAATGTAGTTACATGCGAACCGCGCCAACATTTGTTTGCAAAAAATTCACCGGTTGTATTTGTTATCTTGTAAACCGTCTTTTCGACACCAAAAATCGAGTAGTAAGGAAACTCGTTATTATATCCCCCGGCATATTGCGAACACAAGACTTCTGTTATGATTATATAAATTTAATAATAAGAAAATAAATAAAATAATCGACATAATGGAATCAAATGACAGTATATTCGTCTTCGGCGAAAACATATAAGTAATTTTTGTTGTTTAAATTTCTTTCAATGACAGTTTATCGATCACATGAAGAAAATTTTCGTTTTGAATGATAGAAATAGAGAACACTGTTGGACCTTCCAGAGTTTAGATTTAAAAAGTTAAAAAATACCTGAGGGTATGCAATCACCTGCAGTGACTTGCCCAAATTCTAAAGAAGTGCCGAAATTATAATTGCATACCTGACAATGAATCCATGTTTCAAATTTGTATTGAATGGATGGAAGAAGGCTTCAAAGCAGTCGATAGTTTTATCACTAGAACTAAAAAATACGAAATAACAAGAAAAGTAATCTTTGGTTATAATTGATTTATAACATCAAACATTGCGAAAAATGTTTACTTTCTGTCATTGAATAAATCGAGTTGGAGTGTTTGAGTTTTATTCAATTTTCGGAAATTTTAGTGCTTAGAAGAAGAAACTTCAACTTAACTTTATTTTTTAAGTATTCAATGTATTTAGCTTTAATATAACAAACAGACTAAAATTACTTTAAAACAAATTAAAAACAATACTCTGCAATCTATAATGGTTATTGCTTCTTGGAAATATGCTTATATGTTAATAAAACCGCATTTTTTATTGAGACGGTAACAGCTTAGTCGTGCCGTAGAAAATAGTTTAATGTCACTATATATTTAAACGGCAATTACTTAAACGCTCAGTTGCCAACATTTACATGGCAAACTGCTTGTTCATATTACTAAATTAAATTAGATTATTGTTGTGCCGTCTTATTTGTCAATTTAGTGAAACGAATAGTTTAAAGCAATTAAATTGATTGCTAAGTACATTAATTTGTTTTAATCATTTCTATGATATTATTGAGAAGCATGTTCATAATTTCGTTGTGTCTTCTAAGCGGATTCGCTGCAATATCTGCGAGCAGTAATACAAATTTAATTTTTAAATAATATTTATCGAGATTGTCAAAAATTTGTGTATTCTAAAGGTTGTTCCAAATGTCCACCAATGCCACATATTTACCGTGAACTTAATTGCAAGCCAATACGAAATAAATGTTACGAGCCCTGCGACATAGCCTACAAGTGTCCTTCGCCTGAGGATCGTCGCGATAAGTGCTTGTACAAAGGAGTTTACTACGAAGATCGCGAAGACATTCCTGTGAATGTATTACGTCCTTGCAGCTTCAGCTGTTTCTGTGAGAAGTCATTGGATAGCAAATTTGTTTGCGCCCAGGGACAATGCCCAGAAGTGCTACCAGGATGCATAGCACAGACAAGTATTGACTCCTGCTGTCCCTACAATGTCATTTGTGGTAAGAAATTTTAATTGTTTTTTTTTTTTTGAAAAAGCATTTGTCATCAATTTTGAATTCTTAAAGGTCCAAAAGAGATTGCTAAGCTACCCAAATGCTATTCAGATGGAAGGGAATACCTAGAGGGAGAGTTAATATATGATACTCCTGAGCCGTGTTACACGTGTGAGTGTACAAAGGACTTTAATAACAAGACAATTATAGGCAATCCACATTGTAAGCCGGTCGATTGCGGTGTCGAACTTTATCACTACCAAAGTCTTATCGACAACTGTGCACCACTTTATGCAAATAACAATCGGTGCTGTCCCTTCGATTTTAAGTGCCGTGAGTAAAAGATTGCGAGCATACTTTTACGACAATTTCATCTTGTACTAATTAAACATTTGTGTTTTCAGCTGAAATATCGGATGAAATAGAGAGACGCGGACTCATTTCAGATGACAAATGCTTGTATGGCAATGAAAAGCTTAATATTGGGGATAAAGTTTACCTTAAGAACGAATGCATAAATTGCACGTGCGAAAATCCTCCACTTTTGACGTGCGCTCGGACCAGTCCTTGCCGTCTGTAATTATGTGGCCAAATTTATTAAATTTAAAAACTCTAATTATTAGCTGATTCAATAAAAATTCGTTTAATGGCTGATTATTATCCAATTGTGTTCTTTCGCCGTTCTTTTCAGAAATCGACGTCCATGTTAATTTGTTGTTTTCTTATTTCGGTTAACTTTCCCGCTTGTATAATGAAAAGGAATTTCAAACCAGTTCCTAAAATATATCTTGTGCATAAACAAGGTAATTGTCCTCACTTGTATCTCAAAAGAGCATAAAAGCCAAGCACCTTTTTGATATTTGGCAATCGTCCGTCACAAAACGCACCAGAATGCTTCTTAATTCAATTGTTTTCTTTACGGTGGTTATGTGTTCGTCCATCGCCGCTATTAAACCGATTTGCAGACTGTGTAAGCCGCATTGTCCAGAAGTTCCAAAGCACTACGACGAGATGAAATGCGAGCCAGTGTACAGCCATGAAGTGTGTCCAATACGCTTTGATTGTCCAGAGATGCCAGACGATGCTTGTGTAGTTGGTGGCGAGGTGTACCAGCCTGGAGATGAAATAAAGATGTTATGTGGTTCTTGTTTCTGTGATGATTGTGCTTACGTTAATTGTGCAGCTTTCGATTGTCCAAGCACGCCGGATGGCTGTGTAAAGTTCCAGTCTTTAGAATCTTGCTGTCCTAAACATATTTGTGGTAAAATTCAAATTACCAGACAAAAATTCTCCAATTTGACTTTTGTATTTTTGTGCATTTAAGACAAAAAGGAAATTTGCAAAAGGGCTACCTGTTGGATGAATAATCAACGCTACAGAGGTGGGACAATCATGGAAGATAGAGACTTCATCTGTCACTGTGATCACGGCTTTGATAACGAAACCCTTCCGGAGGATAATACATTTTGTCGGAGAAAAAGTTGTAATATTGACACTTATGGCTACAATCAGTTGGCAGATGGATGTACTCCCATTTATTCAAAGTCTGTCACAGAATGTCCGATCGGCTGGAGGTGTCGTAAGTTTATAAAATTTTTTAAATCTACATTATATTTTACTACCAAAATAATGATTGTCTTGTTATAAAGCTGACCCAACTGATATTATCATCAGAAGGGATAATGATGTGATGGACCGTGACAACATTTGCGAATTTGGGACCTTAAAATTGTTTATCCGCGAGCAGTTAGGTCCTGTGGACCCCTCCATGGTATGCAGTTGTATAATTCCACCAATGGTGACATGCGTGCAAAATAATTAATTGTAGTGAACAAAAGAAAATGTTTTGTAAATTAAAGAATAATATTATATAAAATATAAAGAATATCAAAAATCGTGTCCTCGTCTTTTTTAAATAATGAATAAGAAAAGATACGAAACCAGTTCTATACCGAAATAAATTTACAACAAATTTATGTATTTAAGCAAACGTTACAGAATGACTTGATCCATTTTGGTTCTTCTTCATCAGGTAGAAGTTTGCATATAACTTAAGATGTGGTATTTTGTGTTTGTTTCCGCGGTGTTTATGTTAAACAGTGCTTATATTTCGGCTACATCTGTGAGGCCACCTTGTACTCCTTGCCCTTTCATACCCAGCCACTACAATGAATTGGGCTGCTCTCCGATTTATGGACGCTCCAGTAGATGTCCAATCAGTTATCAGTGTCCAATGTGCGACACTAAGCCTTTTTGGCCAGCCCCCGATGGACGCGTCGATTGTAGATTAGTCGATTGCATTGGTCCATCTCACTCACATTGCATCCCTTATCACGACGACTTAAAAATTTGCTGCCCCTCTTTCACATGTGGTAAGTTTTTTACTTAAATACTCAAACACAACTATCATATCAACCAGAAGTTTATGATTTTTGCATTTTACAGATAAACATGATATAGAGAAGTTGGCAGTTTGTTATGCTGAAGGTAAAAAATATTATGAAGGAGAAATAATGAACTTTGAAGACAAATGCGTACGTTGTCTTTGCGACGAGAATTTCAACAATGAAACTATATCGGCGACTACTGCAATGTGCGAGACACGATTTTGTTTCGTCGAACCACATGAGATATGCGCGGAATCTGTACCAATTTACTGTAAATCTTCAAGTTGCTGTCCAATAGACATTAGAATCTGTAAGAATGAATAATGTTCTTCATGCTTAATTCATATATGTTATAAACATTTTTTTTGCAGATAACAAAGATGATTTTGTTGTAAGGACTGGAGAAATAGATATCAAGAGAAAGTGCAAGTTTGGAAAATTGTCACTTTACTATGGCGAGAAGTTAGGTGCTAATTCAATTGACATAGAAAAAGAAACTGAGTGCTCATGTATAACTCCTCCTTACCTCACTTGTGTTCAAAAGAATTGTTTTACAAAATAATTAATATGAAGATTTAAAACTTTATTCAACTGCATGCAATCATTTTCTTATAA
>JANSTS010005153.1:0-11931 GCA_026546915.1 Sylvicola fuscatus | reverse complement strand
TCATCTAGTATAAGTTATAACCTTTACCTCAACAAACTTGTAAAATATACAAATTTGCAGGTATACACATCAAACTGTTGAGGCAATTTATTGAAACACTCAATAATTGGCAACAATTGTTGACTTGTAATTTGTAAACAAATAATTAAGAAATTAACAAGTTTGTTAATTTAATGTACAAAATTCGTTTTGTATTGTTTCATATTATTTTGATGATGCGATAACTCATGTTAGCATACAAAGATTCCAAAAAATCTGTGAGTTCTTTATACGTTTAAATATAACATACGTAAACAATTTGTTTTAAATTATATTCTTTTTTACGATTATTACGATTAAACCAATCGAAAAAATCGAAATATAACAAAATGTCAAATAGCTTCAATATTCAAACAATTCTCTAATAACATATAACTGCACTCAAACATTTTTTGATAAGGTTCACCCGGTGTTTTTTGGTTTCACCACTTCACTTCTATATTAAGCTAAACTAAAATTATCGGTCACATTTGAACTTCGCGTTTGACTTGGCCGTTATCAA
Source organism: Sylvicola fuscatus (assembly GCA_026546915.1). Taxonomy (NCBI): domain Eukaryota; kingdom Metazoa; phylum Arthropoda; class Insecta; order Diptera; family Anisopodidae; genus Sylvicola; species Sylvicola fuscatus. The sequence goes on along the minus strand of JANSTS010005153.1, from coordinate 11,390 downwards.
AACAGCTTTTTTTGGGAGTGCAGTAAATCATAGTTCAAATCTTTATTGCCAAAGAATTAATAGGGTGTGTCACAGTAAAAAAAATAAAATAAAATAAAATTATTATGTTGTTCAATTACAATACAAGCGTTTTGAAAAACACCTTTTCAATAACTAATCACAAGAACGTGCTGAAGTTTTATGATGCCAAAGCTCGCTCATAACAAATTTTATAATATGCAAATACGAGCCGTTCCGTGGAACTGGTCAGACTGCTATAATCTGCTAAGGCACCACCGCTAATATTTGTTTATTGCCAATTGTTGTGCTCTTCACGGAATGCTATTTGGTGTTAAAAAGGCACATACGCAATGGATCCCGCATGAGGGGTCACCTTGTCGTCTTACTGATTTGCTGTGTATCAGCCCAATTTGTGTCGGATTTCGGTTGCCGTTGAAATTCGTTTAAATTCAGCGTACGTCGGTCGCATCTTTGTAATCGTTAATGGTATTTTAAGCCGCCAAGTCGTATCATCATGTTTCAAGTCCAGTCGTTTGCACTATTTATGGTCGTTGTCGCTTTTGGCTTCAGTGAGTACAATTGCAAATTCCTGTTTACACTTTAATTGTCAAAAAATGTTACTGTTTTTGTTTGCAAATAGGTGAAGTGAAGTCAGAATGCGCAAAAGTTCCACTTTATTACACAGAGCTTGGCTGCACCCCTGTGAATGGCCCTGATGGCTGTCCCATTAAGTACGTTTTGTTTACATTTTCTTATCTAATATTGATTGTGAAAAGTGCCAAAGATAAGCTGTGTCAAATGTTTATAAACAATTTTTGTGTAACCTTTACAGATTTGATTGTCCATCTGTGTATAAAAGCGAAAAATGTGTGCTAAACGGTAAAACATATGAATACGATCAAGAAGTCCCTGATTCAGAGACGCCTCCGTGTTCAATTCACTGCCGTTGCAGAGGGTAAGTCAACAACAATTAAATTACGATTTAAATTAATTTAAACCTTTTGGAATATAAAGCAACAAAGAAAATCCCACTTTTGAATGCATTACAATTGAATGCCCCGAATTATTCGCACCTCGTGATCCCAACTGTCTCTGGTTGAAGGAGAAAAATGAATGCTGTGCATCTAAGAAAATATGCGAGAAGGCCGAAATCGACAGCATCCCAACGTGTCATCTTGATGGCAAAGAGTACAAAGAGGGCACTACAATGTACCCAACTACTCATCCATGTGTGACCTGTGATTGCGTTAAGGAATTCGACAACTCAACAATTGTCAGCAACCCCAACTGTCGTAATTATGTCTGTAATATTGAATTATATGGACAGAAGAGCATTCGAGAAGGATGCGCTCCAATTTATTACAACCAAGAGACCTGCTGCCCAATCGAATGGAAGTGTCGTAAGTACAACTATTTTTAACTTGGCCATTATGTATTCAGGTTTTCAATTCCTTATTCTTAGCATCCAGTAGCGACTCTGTTGTGTCATCAGGCAAAAAAAGTGAATCTGTGAATCCAGATGTACAGTGCAAGTTCGGTGCACAAACAATGGAACTGGGCGACAAAGTACCTCACGACGCCGATAAATGCGTGGAATGCGTCTGCTCAACACCACCCGTTGTAACCTGCATCAAGAAAAAAGGCTGCTAATTGATTCCACATATGCCAAAACCATTTCTTTTTTCGTTCAAGGTTATTCGTTAGTTATCGTTGTATACGAATTTGTATTACTCACAAGACGTTTTGTTGTGCTTTACTTTGCTTCTCTAATGTTATAAAATAAAATAAAACTAAAATATTTAAAAAACTATAGGGAGGAATTACCGTCGAATTTTTTATTGTAAATTTTTATTTTAAAAATATGTTTATTTTAAAAAGAACTCATTAAGTCACTCTCGCTATTTCTGTAATAGCACATAACTAGTTTCCAGCTGGACAGTCTGGATTCTTCATGCAATGAACCATTGGCGGTACAGAACACAGACACTCCAAGCATTTGTCGCCATTCTTAAGGCCTTCGCCGATTGCCAGCGTGGAATTTCCAAATTTACATTTCAATTTTTCGTCGGTGGAGTCTTTGATGGACTTAGCCAGTGGAGCGATGATCTCTTCTTCTTCTTTGGCTGTATTGTAAACAGAAATATTATGCAAACTAAATATTTGTCTATATAGTGACGTGTTAACTCACGACAACGCCAATCAATCGGACAGCAATAGTTAGCTCCCAAATATACAGGAACACAACCCTCGTGGAAGCGCTCAATACTTCTTAGCTCAATGTTGCAATCCACTTTCTTGCACATTTTGTTGCTGGTGTATGCTGTACTGTTATCGAAGCCCTTCTGACAAATGCAGTAGGAACAGGGCTCCTCTTTGGGATACATTGTCTGACCTTCGCGGAACATTTTTCCATCTACGTAGCATGTCTCCAGTGCCTCCATTTCTTCTTTCTCTGCATGCAAATAAACAAACAGTTAAACAACACTTTATTTCATATGATATTAGCACACAACTTTCTACGCTTATTGAATTATCATAATACACGTACCACATATGTATTTCACTGGACAGCAGCTTTCAAACGTGTACTGATGCAAGCATTCTGCCTTCGACACGTCGAATGTGTGCGGACAGTCTACGGTGGCGCAATTGAAGCTGCTTCGATCGCCATAACTTAAAAATTTAAATAGACAAAATCCACACAACACTTACAAACCATATTACATCTTAAAAATTGCAAAATTTTACCCGCCACATTTACAAACTGGGACACATGGAGGACGCAGCTCAGACGGCAAGTCTGAGTTTTTCTCATACCCCTTGCCCTTGTAGTAGCATCGTTCGTTGTCATAAGCATCGATGTTTGGGCAGATGAATCTCTCGGGACAGCACTCGTTTTCTGCGATAACTGGCTTGCATCCTAGCTCCTCGTAGTGCTTTGGCACTTTTGGACACTTTGATGGCACGCAATCTTTAGGGAGTTTTTGTTCTTTTAAATCTTTTGGTTTTTTAAATTCCGAATGTTCCTTTCGCTTTGGCGCTTCAGTGGCTTCTGTTTTCTCTTCATTTTGTTCTTTAGATTCTTTCGTTTTCTCCTCGCTATGCACTAAGGCGACAAAGCCGATAATTAAACAAGCCACCACTAGCCACTTCATGATTATAATTATTTATCGAAAGTTTCTTTCACCAAACACGCGTCAGATTGAAGGCATCCAATTGCCGCAAGAGACTAACCAAGACTGACCAGATCACCGCGTATCCGAGGTTTAGATAATTTGTATAATCGAGTGTTCGGTCGTCCGATATGTCGATTTATTATAACCAGCCCACGACTACGAAAGTTTATTTAATAAATTGCAACAGTTCTGCTAGCTTCCACATAAGATTACATATAGTATGTTGGTATTCAAGAAACCATCAAAAACTGCCCACAAATACATACGCGCCAGCTAAGAAAATCAACGGGAATAAAAGCTCAAACATTCAGGTAATATGTGAGAGGCATGATAATTTAAATAAACAGTTTAACATTTAGTGTGAATTTATATACGAATACGAGAAAACGCTATGTGACTGATGCTGGAAAATGAAAGGAAAGACGCTACGTGCGAACCCCCGTCGAAACGAAGATGAAAGTTGCTACCAAAAAAGTGACTGTATGTCCACCAAACATGGAAAGGTCAGTAAGTTTAACGTGGAATTAGCTTCTGTTTATCTTAGTTAAATAGACATTTATCATTTCAATTAGTATAGAGCATACTTGCATGTATTTATATTTTACTTATGATGAAGCTTTTAACCTACATAAAAAATTCTATCAATGTCTTAAAGTGTTTAGTTTTTGACATTCTAAAAAAATTTACACATTTACATAGTTATTAATGGTTGAGATTTAAAATCTAACCAAATATAGAAAAAATGAATCACCTGTTCCTCAAAGATTTCTTATATACCATAAGAAAAATTATTATGCAACTCATGACCATCTTCTACTTGTAACAAAGCATTTGTTGTATTTCTTAGAAATAATTTTACATTTTGTATTCATGGCATTATCCAATGCGAGGTCATTTTAGTTCACTTTATGCTAATTAGAACATGTTTTACAGCCAGTACTCCAAATCACCAACAGCAAGATTTTTGGGTTGAATATCAACTAAGAACCACGAAAATAATGGCGTTTTTTGAACATTCAAAAGCTTGTAGTCCAATGAGTTTAGTCCATCGTATTGTGAATTTATTTGACTAAGTGACATCATTAAAAATCGCTCCGGATTTTCTTCGCTTTTCCTGTGTCCCAACATTGTATATTTGGAAATATCTTGCGGGTATCTTGTTATTTCCAGATTTTCTGCTCTCATCCGGTTGGCGATATCGTCATCTTCGGCTCCCCATCCCCAAAATGTGTTTGAGAATCCATTAACTTTTTTAAAGTGTTTAATAGACATTTGAGAAACACCTCCAAATTGATCTTCATAGAGCAACCTAAAAAAACATTGAGTTTTAGTAGATGTTAAATTCAATTATTTGCCTTACGTAAAGTTGAGCACATCAACAGCTGGCGACAGATGTCTTGGCATTTCTGGACACGAATACAAAATTCTATCGTCCAATGGCAGCAAATCAACGTCATGAAATACCACGCAGTCCCAGTGACCGGTTTTCAAAGCTTCCACGACGCCAATATTTAACAAAGTACCGCGATTAAATTGATTACCTGGCGTTTGTTCCACCACAAAAATAGCGTACTGCAGATTCTGATTCATGAGAAACGGATGAATGTTCTGAAGGAATATGGGCAGATGATCAGATCGATCTCGATAGGGCACAATAATAGCCACACTGTCACATGGGACGCATTCTTTGGGTGTATAAAATCCTCCATCGGTTACTTTTGCCTTTAAAGCATCTTCCACTGACTGCAAGGTGCTGGCTGATTTATTTGGATTTATGGGGCCCACAAAAGACGATGGTCGACGTGGACACAATGAGTGATGACCCGGTTTGTATATATTTTGATTGAACGTTATGTTGTTAATAGCGGTGTTTGGGAACACATCGCCAACCTTGAAGCTGCACATAAATGGAAAGTAGATAAACATGTCATTTAAATATCATTCGCTGACATTAGCTGCAAATACTTGCCTTTCTTGCATTGATATCCGCATGTTTAATAATGAGGAATAATAAATTGTCAAAAAATCGAAAATCGTCAACGTTAATCCTAAACATAATGCAACTTTAATCACGAAAACACGATCTGTTGTGCACTTGGCGGCTATGGATGTTTTACCGACTCCCATTATTTAATTTGAGCTTTTTTCATACCAATAGCTCATACTGAACTGAATTTAATTGTCTTACGACACATTAACACTGCACCATGTTTATATATGTTTGTTTGCATTCAGGCCATTTGTGTAAACTATTGACTTAACGTATATTAATAAATTAGAATATGCAGTAAAACAGTATTATCTTCAACGTTAGTCGTTCAATTGCTGTCGTTCATTTCATTCTAAGAAAAGTTAAGTCAGTGCATTGGATTAAATAGTTCAGAATAAATATGTCAATATTATCGTATGTTTAAGAGTTATTAAATAAACAACATCGTTGAGAAATAAAACTACGATAGTGATTAATGTTCCACAAATAATATAATGTTTAAAAAAAATTTATATACATAAATAAGGTAATAATTTTTAAAAGAATTTTTCCTCCAAATGTATCACAAAGTCAAAAATATTCTACGAAAAGATACAAGTTGCAAATTGTCAATTGAAAATAAAAACTTTCCTAATTACAATAAGTCTAAACATAAGAAAGTTAAAAAACACATGTTTGAGATTTCGTCGTCTTCTTTCTCCAATAAAATGGATTTCTTACAATATTTTATTCAAAGAGATTGATTACAATTTCAATATATAGAGTTAATAAAATGTTAATTTAACAGATATAATAAAATTGTACTAAACAATTACTTTATACTGGAATTTGAGCTAAGGATTTTTTTTTTTTGAATTCGTCTGGAACAATTAATTATGTAATTATAAATCATCCTATTTTCAAAGTTTGCTCTATTAAAGTAATTATATAAGTAATAATGTAAAATTGACTCGGGAAACTTCTTAAACGGTAACATTCTCTTAGACTTTTCTTTAAATATATTTTGTTTTATACAAAATAAAAGAGGTTAATTAAATCTTATCTAAAAAGATTTAACAGAATTTTTGTGTCTACTGACTGTACATGCAATTTTTCGCAAATTACGTTTAACTTTTAGTTAATCACTAGTTAAATCGATTAACAAATATTTGTCTCTAAAAAATGCGATATAAATTAATTAAAATTTGTATTACTCGTTGAGTAAAATGTGTGCGTATTCTATTTGACAATGCCCATACAAAATTAAATGTGGACATGCCAATATACGAGTTTGAGCCCGACGGGGTTGATGGGCTTAGCTGGAATCAACATTGATGTTTTAAAAACAAGCTGATAATCATTTAAAATCATTTTAAATATCCGCTTCCAATATGACCATTAATGAACAATGCTGTTGTTGTATTAAAATATATATATTGGGATTTGGGATTTGATGTTAATAAATTATTTTTTTTATAGATGATACTTTAGGACTATAAATAGGCCAAACAATACAGTAAAACAAATTAATAAAAAAAAGTTTTTAGACAAATAAAAAAATATGATGTCTGAAACATTTTCATTGATAATAAATAAAGAACAACGACGGACTAGCTACCTAATAACGTGAAATGAATGCAACAAATTCCAACACCATGTTTCGACCGTGTCTGCCTCAGCCTGTCTTTAAGTACAATTTTCAATAAATTTCATTATATCTTTTAATGAGTGATCACTCTTATAGAAAATTATCCAATAATTTCATCCAATTCGTTCAAATTAACGCTCGAGTAGCACAACAAAATGTGATATGGTGATGAAAAATGTTAATCAGCTTCCCTGGAAAACAGATTTTTTGTCATTTTAATCAAATTCGTGATGTAATTGAGGCCATTGCTTACACCATCCGGCTTTATATCGACTAGCAGCCACGTGTATAGGGGACGCTTCTCTATCTTCACCATCCTGTATTTCACAGAATTTATGCCATCGACGTCGTACCGTTTGACGCCGCTCTGTAACTTTTCATAACGCTTCGGATTCGCCTTCTCCTTTTTGTGGCTCAACATTGTGTAACGAGCTACGTTAATGGGATACCGTGCTATGTGGTAGTTGTAATGTTTCAATCTGAAAATGGATACATAAACGCATGGATCGTTAAAATATTTGGAAAAAATATTTACCTATTGGACATATCATCATCCTCACCACCCCAGCCCCAAAACGCATTCGAGAACCCATTAACCTTACGAAACTGTTGGACAGTCATCGCTGAAACTCCCCCAAAAATAGAACTATATGGTAACCTAAAAAACGAATTGGTTTAAATGGTTGAAATGTTCAGAAGCTTGTCGAGCAAATTTACTTATATCCTAAAGTGTCCACGGCGACCGACATGTGTCTGGGCTGATCGGGACATGTATACAAATTACGATCATCCATTGGAAGTAAGTCGACATCGTGGAATATGAAGCAATCCCAGTCTTTAAGCTTTAAAGCTTCCAAGAAACCGACATTCATCAGTGTGGCACGGTTAAATTCGTTTTGAGGCGTCTGCTCCACTATAAATATCCCATAGTCGATTTGCTGCTTTATTAAAAATGGATGCATATTCTTCAAAAATATTGGCAAATGTGTGGCACGATCCCGATATGGGACCACAATGGCGACACGATCGCGAGCATTACATTCTTTCGGCTGAAAAAATCCACCCGCTGACACCGACGAATGCAGGCGTTTATCAATCGCCTCCATTGTGTCGGCCGTTTTATCCACCTGCACTGGTCCCTCTTCAAAAAAAACGAAGGTTTCTATTACAACAAATGCGTTTATGCAAAAAATTGAACGTATATTACCTAAATCGGGAGGTATTGGTGGACATGTGTTGATTCCCAGTGTTGTCATAAGATTCTGGAAGAAATCCTGCTTATTCTCATCATTTGTTGTGACGTTAATAGCAGGTGATTCGCCAGCACGTGGTGACGCTGTGCCATTATCACTAGCACTCGAATTCCGTGGAGCTGGCAAAGCGTCCACTGAATCACCAATCACAGAAGTTGAACTATTAGCAACTGACAATTGACTAGAATTGACTGATGTAGACGTTGACACTGAACTGTTGTGTGTCGTAGTGCCATTTACTGAAGGTATCGTCTTTGCGACAGCTGCATTGTGATGATCGCCGATGGCGTTGCTGCTGTACATTCGGCGCGGCCATTGCGCAGAATTGATGTGCAGAAAACTGGATGTCGGCTGTGTGTCGAGTTTAGTCTCAAGGCGATAGCTGTAGAGATTCAATAGAATCACCAACATGACAATCACCACTAACGCCGCTTTGATAGCGTGCGCTCGGCCCCACGTTGCCATGGGCCCATTTAAGCACACCGACGACTGGGCTCTGCACTCCCCTGGTTGACTCAATAAGTCCGCATAACTTCCATGTAACTATAATATATTGGACAAATGAAATGTTTTTGGTGAGCAAAAGTTATCTTAATGGCGCCCGTAATTGTACAAAAACTAATCAGTTAAAGCGACCGCTCTTGATTATATCGTATAAAACCAACAGACGCCCACAATTCTTGTATTAACACATAAAGCACATAAAGATTATATATCATTTGGCTTCAAAATCAATGGAAGCTTTTAATTAAAAATCATTAATCGTATGTGTCACGCATTAATTACTCTAGTCATAGCGCGCAAGGTGTCGAGTAATTTGAGGCGCTAAATCGGCACTTTGACACAGAAAAAAAATAAAAATACCTAATTGAAGACAATATAATTATGCATTATATGTAAATGTGATTGTTAACCACTCTTTGCTGTGGTGATAATAGTGTTACGTATAATAAGATTAACGAAATTTTATGTTTATTACTAGAATACAATTATATATTTTTATCTTTAAATTAAAATTCACGTATAGACAAAAAATGCATTTAACTCGACTTGTTGCACTGTTTCCTTAAGTCATTTGTGTTTTTACTTTATACTCGACGAAATGTCTCGATAAATTCTATTAATTGCAATTTACAATGTAACACAAATAAAAGCAGATAACAAACAATCAGTAACATTAAAACACCTGCTTTATAATTCAATATTTAATTTAACTATAGCATTTTCAGGAATATCAATATTAATGAAAGATAAAATTCGTATCGATGTGATAGGTCTATTTAATTTTATGATAACATATCGAAGAATGAAATTAATAGCTCAATTCTCTTCACTTCTTAATAATGGTTAAAACTCATTAAAGCTACATTTTTATCTAATATTTTTAGAATATTCCAAATGCGTCAAGAATCTGGTATGATTCATTAAAAATACAACAATGAATACGTCATTAAAGATAAGAAAATAAAGCAACACGAAGGAAATAGCAGAATTAAGAATCAACTCGCTTATACTTTGAACATTGAATCGCACTCGTTCGAGCAATAAAACCATTAATCTTCAAGAAACACAACTTTGACCGCACTCTAATGTTTTTGCACGCACTTTCCAGGCCACACCAAAGCTTTCATGGCTATTCCACGCCCAACGAACGCAATGCGAACACTTTGCCGGTAAAGCACATACTCGCCAACTTGCAACACCTTTGCTGAAAAGTGCACACTGATAAGTGACAACAAGTCGCGAACGAAGCGCACAGTAATTATTATTATCATAAAAATTAAATGGTCCTCAAATGAAATGATAAAATCGTGAATAAGGAGTAAATAAAAGCTACTAGCTACGATTGAATGTCAAACTTACTTTATTTATAGGATATATATTAATTGCATGAGTAAACGCGACTTAACAATGCCGGCTCCAAAACAACAGCCGCAAGGTATTTGTGAAGGCGTCGCGTCGCACACCAGCTTTGCATTACGACAATGAAAGTAAAAAGTGCCTCCACTCGCGTTTCGTGTATTAAATCGAAGGGTGGGTATGTAATTAGTCGCGTATTTGTGCTGGGGTAAGCAAACTAGAACTGAATTATGTAGAAGCAAGCAAATAAAGTGGCCTGAATAATGTGAATAGATTAAATGGTGTAATGGCCAACCAAATGAAATGATGACCTTCATTTGGTATTACGTCTATTTTCCACCAGAATTGTATACTCATACCGTTTGAAACACCTTTAGTAATTGATTTAGTTTCTTGTACAAGTGGTTACGTATAAGCGATTTAAATTGATAAAAAGCTGTCTCTTTTTTTGTTAGAATTGAAATTTATTGACACTTTTGAGTACACCTTGAGATCGATCTATATTAAAGAATGTCTTGTAGCTCTATCGTGATCAATGGTAGTCGTAGATTACCACGAATTGAGTTGTGCTGCAATAAAAGCTGTTAAAAAAACGTAATCTAAATGTGTGATTAAATTAGATTAAAAAACGCCGGACTAATTAACACCGCCAATAATCACAATGGACTAAAAAGTCGTACGAAAACAATGGTGATAACGTCCAACCGAAATCACGACGCATTTGAGTCATTAAATTAACTATAACAATTGAAAAGAAATTGAGGGTAGACAATCGTCGCGTTTATTGACCGAAATTGATTGTTACATCGCGTACCACAGCCCTTTGTTTGATTTAATTGAGACAACAACAACAAAAAACAGAAAAATATATAAATTACCCACTCGAGGGAATTCATTGAATAAACATGTGGAACTAGCTATCAATAACGTGTCTGTTGATTTATAAATTTCATATCACACTTAAAATTGGTCAAATATAATTAGTTTTATCATTTGAAGGCGGTATAAATGACAATTAATGTTACCACCCATATTAGTTTTCATGCGGCTTGTCTTGCACTTACAGTGACTACTTGCAAATTATTCCTACAACTTAAATTGAAATTATTTCTACTTAAATTGGCTATTATGTACATATATCGTTGGTATATAACATAACAGCACACGACACAGTCACGAAAACATCAAGTTGTTTGCACAACAAAGGGATGAAACTTGGTGACAAGTTCTGAAGTCTTTTATATGGGGCAACACTAATTGAGGCTTTTAAGTTTGTGCCGGAAAATTTATGCGTCTCGCTCTCTGCATGCAGTTATGTGCAGTCACACTTTAAAACGATTTAGATCGGCTCTTTTCATAAGCTCTTATTACAGATAAGATTCCTTTTCTTATTTTTTATTGATAAAATGATTGATAACCATTAAGACGTATAGCATTACACGTGAAGAATAGTCACTTATGTAAAGAATTTCTTGACAGAATTA
>JANSTS010005131.1:3437-14695 GCA_026546915.1 Sylvicola fuscatus | reverse complement strand
GAAAGGGGGTAGTTTTGAATTCCGCTGGTTTTAATTGATGGTGACAAGTATGATGTTATTATTATGTGCTTTAAATGCGATTACGCAGCACAAATTGTTTGTTTTTGGTAAATTATGTTTTGCAGTCAAGGGTAAACTTTGGGACTTATAAATTTGATGTCATAATATTCATGTTTTATTTGGAAAACTGTTTGTTTTTATTGTTTCATGCAATATTTATTTAATTAATATACTGATAAGTCCTTGAGTAATTTCCCCAAATGCATTCATGTATGAGAGACAACATATGTTAATCAATACCATGCAAATTCCTAACATCATAAGCCCATTAAATCGACAGTTAACGCTACGAAACGACATAATCTGTTTTGATTAATCTAACACCTTACCCACCTATACACCTGAAAGCCAGCTTTTACAAAAGCCTCATATGTTACCACTTCGACAATTTACTTCATCCAATATCAATTACATATTATTTCAAAATGATGAGCAACCGTACAAATCAACTCTATATATTGGACATATGATTTAATTGATTTCCTATCGCCATGAAATGAGCATCAATTTCTCATGGTCCAATGATTTTTATACATCATAAATACCAACGAGCGGAATATAAATCGACGGATTGGTGACATAAAACTAGGAGACATTGATAGTTGTATTGTCTGACCATGTGGAAGCTCACATTTATTTTATCATGGCAAATCGTGTGAGTAGTTGCTTTCAATCGCATTAAGCTCCGACTGCACAAAGTATACAGTACATTAAGTTGCATATTTATTGTTTTTCGCACTTAACATTAATACGATGCTGTAAAGATAGCTCACGAACGCACTCACAGTCCATCGAGTTTGACAGACGCGCCACTAAAATGAGGAAGTCTGCAGAGCATGTGTTCTCGCCTAATAGAAACATCAATGTCCATCAATAATATTAAATATTCTCTACAATATATGCAACAGCCATTGAAACAGATGTCAATAAATCAACATAAATGTTGCTAATTGGCGCGACACTTCGTGTTCGACAATATAATGCCTTCATCTTACATTGGAAGAAAACAAACTGCTAACCATATACACGCGCTGATTTCTCTTTCTGCTAAGTACCCACGTCTAGTGAGTGTTTCTAAATGTCTTGTCTTTGGTCATTTTGTCGTTGCAGTGCAACTTTATGGCGGCAATATTTTATTCTTAAGACGCATTATACCATCTGTGAGTGGAGCACATATGCGTTGGCGGATTGTAATGTTGGACTCGCGCTTCCAAGCGATGCGATGGCGCCTATTCGCGTCGTTATTCATGTGCTCATAACGATTAGCTCGTCATCCAAATCCGTTTACAATATTTGTTTCTTTAGAATCTGAATTTGAAAAGCGGATACATTCAAATGCGTATTGAATGATGCTGCAACAAAAATAAAGCGCCATTGTTCTCATTCATATGGATTTGCTCGTAAAAAAAAGCTTAAGCGCCAGTTAGGGTGCGTAATGTTAGCAATAATTATTTCTTTTGATTTAACTACTCATAAACATTTATAGCTTTTCATATATTGTTATTAAGTTGAAAAGGAGAAGTATGTTACTTGAGAACGTTTGCCACAATCATCTCAATCTCACAAACTTTTGCTTTTAACATTTTTTTGGAGCTGACAAAGCTTTTATTTAAAAAAATTTAGTAGATATGTTGATTAAGTTTTGTACATTCTAGTTTACATAATGTTCAAGTTGTTATCCAAAACACAAAAGCATCAAAGTTAATTTAACCGAAACCAAAGCTAAACAAACGAATGTCTCATCCTACCAACAATTGTTAGAACTAGTTAGCTAAGACAAACTGCAACAATGCTTTTAATCGCATTCTCATGTCTCAGTTGAAATGCAATGCGCTGCGGTTACCCATACCACCATCTTCCCGTGATGAACCCGTCGACCCCACACCCAAACAGACTCAATCAACTTATTGCGGAAGTTGAGAAGTTACACACAAAAGCTCTAAGCACGAAGCAGATAAAAACTTTCACACCTACAACTTCAATGAATAAAGTTTGGCACCGGATTATTTGTTTTAACTTTTTCCACAAGTGGAAACAAATTGATATTGTGTTAAATTTTGTTTTGAATAACGCGGCGTTCATAATATTTCTTTTGATTTAAAAAAAATATTTAAATGCAAAAGCTTTAATAAATGCTTTAAAGGAATTAGTCACGAATTTAAGGTACAACAAACAACATCTTGCTTTCAAACAAACAATATTGACACGATGACAATAATATTTAAATTATGGAAATAATTTGTCGAGAAGAAAATATTTTGCAAGATTCGCCTGAAGTTATGCAATATTGATATTATACATAAATGCGGGCGCTTTTATTGGTACTGAAGTTTGAAGATGCAAATTGAAATAGCAATTGACATTTTATTTTGCAGCTGGAAAGTGGAAACTGCAGGGAGATGTTCTTTGTACATTTCGTATCACGATGTAAATACTAAATAATGTATGACATGCATTAAAATGGTTATCAATTCTAAACTTTAATTATAAAATTTAATGACGAATTTTTAGTTGAATAATGAATACCCAAGGGGAAATTATCCAATGGTAGTTATGTAACCATAATGTGTCCGTAAAGCATATATTAATTATAAACATTTCAGACATGTAAATAATTTTTTTGCACATAAAAATTAAATCAACTTTATACATAATTAATCCATTCATGTGCACACTTTTTAATGAAATCTCGGTAATTTATGAATTTTAATAAACCCCTCAACTGGCGATTGTTTAAATTTAGTGAAAATATTTTAATATAAAAATTAAAAAATTGATGTACAATACTTTTTATTGAAGACGAACTTAGAACTAAAATATGCTGAGAATGAAATAAAATTTTTCAACAGTTTCCAAGCAGCAATATTTGAAATCTTATTGCTTCCATTGGAGTAGACATTAGATTGCAACCAGTTCGTGCATGAATATTGCTGAATCTTATATGCATCGCAATGCAACCAATAAAAGGAAATAAAATAAAACTAAAATTTGCTTCAATAAAATTCTCTCCTTAAATTGGTGAATATTTACAAACGATCGAAAACATCTTCGGGCAAAAATATTTCCGTCTTTACGACATCAAAGTCATATTTTGCTCCAACCCTAAATACCAACTTGTATTGCCGAACCCACCCAAGTCGCATTCCCTGTGTCACATGCTTCCTGCTCTTCGGTCATTTATTAAGCCATTCCCTTAACTCTGCTTCTTAATTATGAAACGAACATGCAGACAGTCATTATTCATATATTCTACTGTCTTATGGAAATGATGTGTGGCCCTAAAACAATACTCTGTCGACATATATCGACTGCTGTTACGTGTTGGAACGACTGCTGTCGATTTTATATACTTTAATAATTTTAGCGCAGACAGAACTTTAATTATGCATGCAAAAGCGATCGATCGATTAGACTTAAGAGGCAAATATTCTTCTTTGTGAAGCATTTTCACACACAATTAAACAAGGGCGAGTGAATAAATCTGCTCAAGCGTTGCATTCAGTGGACTGTATGGCACGATGGCATGATCCCTGATTTATCATAGATCATTTGCTGTATTCCATCATTAATCTTGCTGCCATTCCGGTAATTAAGTATTTGTAAAAGGCATTTTACGAATTGAAATCGGTGCAACATTTGCCGGTTCAAGGTTGGCGAAAGTGAGTAGTTATTGAGTGATTTTAAGATGGCATTCATTGAACGAACAAATAGAACAAAACTGATAATATAATATTTGTATGTACAATAAATTGTTCATTTATCGTTGTACAATTATCAGTCTTTTCGTAAATGAAAGATTAACTGAGCATGCTGCCTCATTAATTACAAAATGCTTCAGTCCCAAGTTCCACTTTGCAGTAACAATTGTGTACAAATGCAATCATGAACCGACAAATTTCGCCAAAGAGTCGACTGCATGGACAAATTTATTGCAGTTTCACTTTACATAAATCACCATTTTCTCACTCAACCTCCGAACGTAACCCCATTGACTTCCCATTCGATAAGAGCCGTTACCCGTTGCACTCTTTAATGTCAATTTACGATTATATTCGAAAGTAATATATATTCTGTGCGCTTTTAAGATCAAACTGCAGTGAGTGCATAAATAAAGCTCACGGCTCGGCGCGGGCACGTCGAGATCCAATTTACCATTCAGTCAACATCGTCAAGATGCAGTGATTGCACAAGCCGAGCTACTTCAAATATTCACACAATCAGTCAGATAAAAAATTTAAGTACGAAAGTGCCATTTAACTTCTCGCTCAAACTGAATAAATAATTTCGGTGGATGGACTCTTCAGTCTTCATCCTCAACAATCCGAACGGTTGCAACTGCAGTGAAGCTCTCTAAATAACTTAAAGCACGCATTTCGTATAGCCTAAAAATCTTCATTTGGTGATCTTGGGTTTATCTTTACGAGGCGACTTGTACTTATCCCACCATAAAGAGTCATTATACTGTTCACACATTCGTCAGCTGTCACAGTTTGACGTTTTCATTATTGCATTTAAGCGCCGATATGGGCAAAGAATTTTGAAGAGATGCTCTGCACCTATGAGTGATTTAAGCTTTTTTGTATCGAGTATGTGATTTTTTTTATTGTGGGCAATTAACATCATTGGATTGCGCTCTAAATTGGGCATGGCAATTCGATACAGGCGACCGACTCAATTCAATTATTCCCAAATCCGATTAGAAAATCACATAAACTATACAACTTTTAACATTCGGCGGCCAACAAATCAAATTGACACCTTTGGGACGATATATTTACGGCCTTTTCGTGCGCTTGCAACTTCTCCTTTATAGATTTGAAAGTCATCCCATGCTTAATTCGGCTTGGGACAGAGAATTTTATTATTAGAATGAGTTGCATTATGTGTGATGGCCTCTAGTTAGCCGCGGCTACATAACGATGGCATTTCCGTTTCTCAAATATGGTACCAAGAAAACATTATTACGGTCCCCGCTTTAGTCGTTGTTACAGTTTGATCGTATCGTTTTAGATAGAATAAATAAATAGCGCGATTTAAATAATTGAGTCGTTATTGTGCGTGTATAAAGTTTTTTTTTGTTGGCAGGAATTTGAAGCAGCTCCATAAGTATTCATATAGTTTGTTTAAGAATCTTATGAATATTTGCATGCCATGCAAGTTGCTTCCAAGATAGAAAACTCGTATTTAGAAAAGCAATTTTAATAACACATTTTTGTTGCATGCATTAAAAGTTATGGAGCCCTGCAGACTGTTTTGGCATGCATTTTAATTATAAACTGTCTGCTAGCAGAGAAGTTGATCATTATAAGAACTGCATTTATAATGAGCAATACTTGAAAATGTTCAAGGAATTATTTTGAATTGTCTGTCTTGAATTAAATTTGGTTTTTGTCCTAGAAGAAACAAAGCCAGTCAATAATTCAATTATCTACGGACCAGAATCATAAGATGATAGATCATAAGAAAAACCGTAAATTATTACTGCAATTTAATGAAATGATTACGCTATTACAAACAGATGAAAGACATAAAAAGAAAATTCAATATCCTCGATTTTTCCACAAAACTGACTTAAATAATCGATGTATCGACAACTTGCTCAACAGAAGGTTATCACTTATCATCAATTAAATAACAAATGAGAACGTAATAAATCATGACAACACAAGTCTTCCGGTTAAGAAAAGCTGATAAAGTATAAAGAATGAATCGCTTGTACGGTGAACAACTGGAGGAAAGTCATGTGCACGAAGACAGCCAGTAAGTGTTGTTATAACTCACGCGGCTGCCACAGCTGGTGGGACACTACATTTGTTGTCACATTTCGAGGACGTCTAAATATTTCGCAGCATTTCAGGAAGATTGCTAAAAAAGTGTTCATTATAAACTCGTGTGTGGACTTTCTTTTCGTCTATACTCTAACAGCTTCATAAATCACAAGTGGCAGCAATTTGAGACATGAACCGTATTAAGCCAAAATGCTTCCCCAACAGCTAAATCCATCCATTTCAAGTGTACAAAAATAACCGTTTTTATTACACTTTATCATCGTTACACTTTCCTCCATCTGGGTATTATATAGACATATCAAAAGATATGCTCCTCTAACTATTCTTATAAATAAGGAGAGCGCAAATAATATTTCAAACAGTGGCCAAAAAAGTGTTCAAACAGAAAAGAAAACACCAAGAGAACTTCAAAGTGTAATAAAAGTTACGAGAAAACATACAAACCCCATCGTCGTTTGAATGGAATTTTAAGGGTGAAAGCGATGCCAAATGAAGCTTTAAATTGAGGACAGGTAGATACAGTAGCCAACTGGAAAAACTTCTGATTTCATTTCTTTGCGTTATAGTGGAAACAAGTTTCACTGAGCGTGGCAAAGGGCGTGTACTGAGAGATATCCAAATATTTTTCTTTACTTAATAATAGCGCTTACGTTCGCAGGAACACGAAATGACACCAATATCTTATGATCTCTAAAGACTTGGATGTGCCAGAAAGTAATTAAAGTCGTGATTTTGTGGCACACACAGAAAAGAAAATATTTAAAAGTTAATAATAATCGTGTGCTGCAGTAAATGCCCTAAATAATTAATTGAATACATAATTGGGTGCCTATAGAAAACTCAATGCATGTTGGATTGTAACTTGATTTTATCAAAAAGATTAACTCAAAGAAAACTGAAATTTGAGGAAAATGAAATTGTGAAATAATGCGATTGCAGTTGCACTGCAGAACAAGTCAAACGACGATAATAATTTATGCAAGATGTTGTAGGGCTTATGGATCGTCTGTCAGATGAGATGAAACAAGAAAATGAGAAGTACAAAGATAGACAATCTTAAAGAAACTGAACTTAACAGAAATAAATTGTAAAATCTCAAAGTTTGAAAGATTTTATCTTATATAAAGTAAATTTGGATATCCATTAAATTTTAGTGACATGTAAAAACAGGTAGTAGAGAAACATGGCACATGTGAACTTGTCTAAAGAAACATATGTCAGACAAAAAAGCAGAGAAACCCAAAGAACTACCATAAGACGCGCCAAATAAGCTGCTCAATTCCCAACAAAGGTGGTTTTGTGTGGCAGTCACCATCGTCACTGTAATATATGCGTCCATTGTTTCAACGACAAGTCTTAAATCACACAAACGAACCCTTACAATTTTAATGCGCCAACCAAATGTACATGAGCATAGAACCATAAACGCGTTTAAACGATGATTCTTGAAAAATGTTGCGTGTACCTCTTATTCTCTATGGCATGCAATATTTGAAAATGAATGTGCAGTCGAATTGAGTCACGATATTAGAAATGATATCGCTGCTCATAAGGAATGAATACATAAAGGGTTACAGTATTGGGATGCCACAAACCGAAAAAGGGATTTTGTTGCTTTTTCTGTGCAACGTCGCACAAAATTCCCTATCGTATTTAAGATACTCATACTTAAATAATATTTACGTTTTACTTGAAATTTGTATGTTAAATAACTATAACCGAGTGGAAAAGCTTAGAAAGCTTCATTTCCATGCATTCAATGGCAATGTGGGGAGACGCAATATATATGACACTTAAAGGAACAATGGAAAACAAATAAAATGTCCCAGTTTATCCCAATAGGGTTGGTTATTTGTGCGCTAAAAAGGACAACGTGACGCAAAAAGGGGTTTAAAGGGAAAACATGAACATTGAACATGCTTCTATTTTCTTACTGGAGGCATATTATTATTTACTTGTGTGTTCTCAGAATTGTGTACAAGACGGGGGAAACTAGAGTTTTCTTCTATTCAAATGAAAAAAAGGGAGAAGTATGTGGCTAATATTGTGGGAATTATTTGCAAATGCCAAAAGGAAAGTGATCCCCCCCTTTACTCATCCTTCCTTAAATGGGGACAATATAAGCGGATACGGTAGGGAGATTGAAATCGACTGGATATATTTCAGACGAAAGAAACAGTATTTAGATATTTATCTTTTAGATAAAGACTGTCAGAAATGTCTGTGAATTTCATCACTAAATTACATATGGGTTTCAACTTTAAAGCCATTATTCACTACACATGTTTTAGACTTAATTAATTTGATTTCTACTATAGTAAATATTCTTTAAAATTTATATTTTTCTACTAAAATTTTACATTGTGAAGGGTTTCAATACTTTCGCTACGAAAACTTGAGAAACAATCACATTCATCAAGCAAGTAAACAATCACAATATGCCTTCCAGCGTTCTATTTTATAATGCCACGTGTACTCAACATATCCCTAGAAAAACAATCACAAAAAATGGTCGTATTCAAAACAATATGCTCTCCTCACCATTGAACAATTGCTATATGAAGTCTACGAACTTAATAAACCGAAAAAACTGCCCGTAGGTTATAACTGAGTATAAGCTTTCTTGTCTGTAAATGCATTTATACTGCCACGGAAATTGATTTTAATATTTTAAACACAGGCAATGTTGTGCGGAATTTCAAAGACTCCAAAATTTCACTCGGTTTTGAGTTATTACAATTTGTTTAACTAAGTTATGTTGTAATTTTGAGGCTTTTGCGGAAAGAAATGAGATGAGATGCCGCCAAACAAATGCCTTGATCAAACGATGCGAGATGGTAAGATTTTAAACAACAGCCTTAAGACATAACTAAGTCGTCTGAGACATCTGAGGGTGAAGTGGTTTGGGTTTATTAAGTAAATTTAATGTGGTGTTTACTTTTATCGTATATTTTTTATTATTTTACAGTTCAATTCTTTAAATTCAATTTATTTATAAAAAGCTTCTAAATATTTTCACTCTATTGTTGATCCATGAACAATTTGCCGCAAGTTCATTTCAAATGTCAACTGCAATATTTGTACGCAGCATGTTGCACAAACAAAGCGATTAAAGTTTTTATTTAGTTGGACGGAAGTCGTTGAACTCCTACTCCACTGGCATCAATTTAAAGATGTTACTCAAACAAAGTATTTAATAAAGTGGATGTTAAGGATGCCTCTTTGACGTATGGAAGATTTATGTCCACATGAAACCATGTAACATGACATTACTTTATGCTGTGTAGAGCGTTTATTGAAAAAGCTCATCCCTTTTTGCATCAGTGATGATATTAGAGAATGCCTTGGAGAGTCAACAACAGAAAAAAAGGGATTTAAATTGGAAATTCCGACAAGTTTAACTAAAGAATGAGGAGAGAGAAAACGAGTAGAAATTGCCAGCGTCATGGACAGTTAAGACGAGTGTCCGTTTTTCTTATTTCATTTTATTGGCAAACCATTTCTATTGATCGACTAGATTTGTGAAAAAAAAAAGGAAAGTGATTCGGTAAATAAAGAAAATGAGCTTTGAGAAGTTCAGGTTTATTATGTAATTCTTATGGAGTTAATTCCTCTTCACTAATTCATCCCTTGTTTTGTGCGAATAATCCTGTCACATCAAGAACTTTTAATTGTTGTTTTATTTCATGTGAACTGTTTAATTTATAACAAAAATGTTTTTACAAGACCAGAACATCTATTTTCCTGATATGAAAAACACATTTCCAAAATTTTCATAAAATGATTTTAAAAAATAATTAAAATTTATCAGTAAACTCTAATCGATTTTGTAATAGAATTGACGGATTATAAACTTAAAAACGGATTAAAAAAAAAAGTTTTACGCCAAATTAATGGTAATCCAATTTGCAGCTGTTATAAAGTTGTTACAACTTTAATAGTTTTAACAAAGTGGATAATAATGTAATCCAATTATAATTGCTTCAACCATTGATTACCAACAGTCTCATTTTAATTTTTAAAAAACATCCAAAAATTTTCACACAAATAAAACAATTCCAATTCATGGAAAATATTCATCAAAAACAAGGGAAATTTCTCATTTTACACAAATTGTGCCATTAAAGAGCTTTCAAAGCTTTTATACCATTGAGTGTTTTTTTTTCCTGTTCAAGTCTGTACAGGCTGTGTAAAACATGTAAAATGTGTATCATATTTCGCGTTTATCTTTGTCAAACAATGTCCATTGTGACCAGTTTGAAAATTGAGTTCGCGAAAATGGAAGACAAACGAGCTGTAGCCGCACGCTGCACGTCGATAAACAAACACCGGCGAACACATTGCACATACGGCCGCGCCACCCCATGAAACATAAAGCGCATGAAAATAAAAGTTGAAATGAAAAATTGATGAAAATTTATGCAAACATATGTTTTTGCAGTAAATTGGTGAGTGTTCTTTTGTGTGCCGGATCGGCGAGAGTGAGTGCACATAAAAACGACATATCGCATTGAATTGGATTATGAAATGAGAAAATTAATGCATTTAATGCGTGAATTTATGGGACGTGAGATAATTTCTGTACAGGTATGGCTGGGCTTATGAGATGATTAATGGAAAGTTATTGATGTTGCTAGAACAGAGGTAGAGGAATCAATAGGCTAGAAAAAAATTGCTGATTATATGTTATTCAAGGATTACGCTCATTTTCACCAGATATTTTGTAACTAATTATGTATCAATATTATCAGTCAATATTATCATTTAATTGCTGTATTACTTTAATATTAAATAAATAAATTATGGATTTATGTTTCTCCATTTTCCTCAGCTGCTACGTTCATTTCAATGCTCTATTGTAAATCAACGCTGCAGCCATGCAAAATGAAAAACTGTACGTGGGGAAATGATTGCGAAATATAATTTTCTGACACTTTTCCATAGAGTTAAATGGTCGTGCTTTCGGAATACTAAAATAGCAACGCCGCAGAGACAACGATTTCGTATGGAAAATCCCCCTTAGACCAAAAATAAATAAAGGTAGTTGCTGTTTGTTTGGCTTTCTTGCGCAATAACACCGCAAAAATGGTGTGTCCATATATGCAAAATGAATGTGCAAGTGAATAATGGATTCACAATTCCTATATTAAATTTGAAACAAAATGTTATCCAAAGCAGACAACAACTAACATTCGAGCAGATGTATAAACTATTTATCTGCACGTCGCGGAACAAGAACCAGTACGACAATCTCACTGGGCAGGCATGTCATATGAGTTGATACGAGCAGCACTTTTGACTGGGCAGACTTCAGATAGACGCCAGTTTTAATCCAAACAGTTGTCATATATGCAAGACTAGACATGACATTTTGACTGTACGTGAGACTTTGCATCTGTAGAGATGATG
>JANSTS010005120.1:5197-18391 GCA_026546915.1 Sylvicola fuscatus | reverse complement strand
TGCGGCGGTGAGAGGGATGAAATTTGACCGCATAATTTAATCGAATTCAGGTTACCTCAGTGGTCCTGCTGATTACCTCGTTCAAAAAAAGAAAAAAATCTTTCATATTTGACAAATGAATGTTTTGACGTGACCATATTTAAATTTCGGTTAATAATAACATATTAATTTTGGAAAATATTCACAGCCCCTTGAATCAACCCTTAAATTATATACGAGATTTGTTATTACAACAATTTCAACAAAAGGTTTTTATGCTTCAGCTTTGTATTTCCGCAAATTTACGACATAATAAAACAACTCAAACGACTATATATGATTCAGCATTCCACTTACATGGCTTCTATTTATGATGTTTTCTATTAAACAAAAAGAAATTAAAGAATTTCCTTAATGCCTCTCAACAATGCCGCCCTTGTAATTATTTGATATTTAATTATCGTGCCCAAAGTGATTAGGCAGTTTTGTTGTTATAAAATCGCCTTTGGAAGACGTCTCCCCTCACACTCTCAGCTAGCAAGGAGTTGGTGGCGGAAAAGAAAAAACTGAGTAAAAGCAAAAATGATGTGAATAGAAAAATGAACCGGATTTGGGTGGTGGGAGAAGTGAAACCGGCCAGCTTATTGACTCGATCTTTTGCACACAATCGCCCAACAAAGCTCATTAATCTCGCCGTTGTACATACAAAATGCCAGTGATTGATTGATAATTAGCTTTGGTCACGGAATATCAAATTATCGGCTATATGGCCGCCCCCAACATAATCCAACATGCCATGGCTCTATGGCTGCAAACTCCGAACTGAATAATAGCCAATAAAAATAAACCATCTTAAATGCGGCTATGCGTCAAAATGCGGCGGACAAGAGGGGTTGGGCAGCACCAGAGAGCTTCAAGGAACTGGTAACTAAAGCAAAAGGGTTAAATTAATGTCATTGCACAAATATATATACGTATATAAAATGAAATTTAATAAACGAGCGAAGGTCTAACGTTAATAATTTGTGTGGTCAACCCCTGCAGAGGATAGTGTGGGGTGGAAGGGGATGGATACTCGTATGTTACAAAGAATATTTGTGTGATGTACAGATGTACACGTAAATGCTCCCCAAAGTCCTATCATTTTTGCAAATAATCTCACATATATGTTTGTGTGTTTGTGTATGCATCCCGGTGTTATAAGGCTCATTTCATTTTTCCATTTTCCTCAGCATACACCCTCTCACAATTTGTTTAATGGTCACGTTCAAAAACAGTTTTATGCTCACGCTCGCCGCCCTCGTTTTATGTTTACAGCAGAATGCACACATGTAATGCGAAGATCGGCTAATGTGGTGAATGTGGTCGGTTTCTGGCCGGTTTCCATCTTTAAATCTTCCGCTGAATGGTTAATTTTCTACAGAGCAGCGTCTATGTATGACTGAAGGCTCGAAAGTTTTCCTAATGACACTTAACAAGTTTCTCCCTTTCATCCCTACGCACGCCTAAAATACGTGTCCTACCATTTGATTTTGCCAAATTTAGGATAGATAAGTTTAAGTGTCTCTTTCGCAAAACCTACTGAGCGTTGCAAATTGATGGGTCCCGTCTATTTTGTTTATGTATTTCATTTAGTTTGTCCTAATTTGAATAAAAGCTTTGCACATATTTAAAGCTCGCAAATGCAAATAAACCAATTCATTTCACAAGAATAATTTTTGCTATGGTTATTTGTAGAGTCGCTTCTTATTTATGTTGATAATTTTCAGATAATAGTCTTTTTGACAGAGTAACTAGTTATCGAAACTTGGATATATAAATTTATTCTAAAAACGTTCAACTTTCTTTAAATTTAAAACTGCCAACTTCCAGTTTCGGTTTCCGAATCGAGTGATAACATTTATTGAGGTTCGGTATAATTACATCCATTTGGGAGGCACCATTTAACAAGGCAGATATCTGATTTGTCCAAATTCACCTCAAACTCCTCGCCAAATTCAATCGTCATCTACACTTTTGTCGGATTAGTTGGAAAAGAAATTAACCGCACCAACATTTGCATTTTACAACGAAATTAATTTCCGGTTGTGAACAAACACAAAGGCTAAACGCAGCATAGCGCCGTACATATTACTGAACACATCCAATAATCCAGAGCATACAAACTACCATCCTGCGAACATATTAACACTAATAGCATTTGAAAGGTTTGACGCCCATCACCCACCCACGACGACGCATCCTTTTAGTTTCAATGTGAATTCACCTCTACGCTGAAGCATGTTCATATGTGCCAGCGTGGAGGAAACAGCCTCAGCCAAAACATTCAACCCCTTTTATGTTTTTTGAGGAGATGCGATTCGATGTGATGTCTCTATTCGCTGTACACGTTTATTGCCATTCTTCCTTGCTCTGATGTCTACACTGTACAATGGTACATGTCTCCCCAATTATCTGTGCGATCCCTTTTGGCATTCCTTCGCCTTCTGATGTC
Source organism: Sylvicola fuscatus (assembly GCA_026546915.1). Taxonomy (NCBI): domain Eukaryota; kingdom Metazoa; phylum Arthropoda; class Insecta; order Diptera; family Anisopodidae; genus Sylvicola; species Sylvicola fuscatus. The sequence continues at coordinate 15,918 of JANSTS010005120.1, read as the reverse complement.
GCCTTCATTGTCCTTCCCTTTTTTTGGCTGCTTCTCTTACACATATTTTGACGTTGATTTTTGTTTTACGTACCTTAAAGTTCACAAAATTCTTGGCACTGCTTGCCACTGTCAGAAATTGTCCTTCTCTTGCTGCTTGTAAGCTCCACAATTTATTCAAACACCTTTGTACATTGCTTTCTGCTTGTTTGTAACATGACTTTGAAGTTTAAATGTAAAAGATACTGTTTTTTGTGGCGTAGCTTATTAAAAACGGATGCACATCTTTTATTATATTCTTATTGAAAAAATGGGTTATCCTTTCTTCAATACAAAACAATTGCATTTATGTCTTTAAAGAATTCACAAGCTTGAACTGTTAGCTAATCTCCTTATCGTATGATTCAAATATGAAATGCATCGGATATTTGAAAACCATATTTTTAAAATCGGTTCTTTTGTATTACAATGAAGATTACACCTTTAAATTTTTTTTTTACGTTAAAAAATTTACCTTAAATTGATTCACCCTTTATGTGCTTTGATCTCAAAATTTTCACCAAACAATATTCATAATTAATATTTTGAATATGTATTTGATTAGTTAGAAATTTGTTTGACCGTTGCTTAAAAACTGAAAAAGTACCGTAGCCAAAAAAGGACCACGAAAATCCTCCTTATTCATGGATGTAAACTTGAAATTGTTAGGATCCTTTTGAATAAACTTCGTTCTGTCTTTTTTCTTCTGATATTTATATTATTTATTATTTGAAGCTCTTCCAAAGTAAATAGGTAAATCGACACCTTTCTGCAACAAGCTCTTACCGCCTTAAGGCAGAAAGGAAAATGTATTTAAAGCCACACCGAGTTGAACTACAATTTCATTTTACAAAACAAAAATAAAATGGACTCTCACCATCTCATAACATTTTCACCATATTATACCGGTAATACTTTTCAGACAATGAAATTTTGATACAGCGATACCTTTATGTCTTTACAATTCCACAGGGATGAAACCACACACAAACACACACGTACTTCATATCTTTCATTCATATGCAGTAATATACATAAAAAGCCACTGTTTTTCCTGCATAAATGTTTCAATTCTTTGAAAGTTTCGTTTTTTCCTATGCAAGCTTTTTGTTTCTGCCCACGTTTTACTGTCTCCAGATACATTAATATTGGCGCATAGAATATCAGTTAGCCGAATTCATAAGTATTTGTGTACCGTATCGCCTGGCAGTTACACACACACACATGCACACAAATACGTTGATCTTATGCTGTTGGGCGAAATATTTTCCATATTTATATTGTGATATAGCGTTATTGCTTTTTTATATCATTTTCTTGTATAGTTTTTTTATGGTGGGTGCTCATGGGAGGGTGGGGGTCTCTGCGGTCCCTATACCATTCCGGCATTCTACCGTCAACTTTATTCACGTATAGTAGTACATTTTCTCCTGTATAATGTCTATACAGACTATTCCCATTGACTTTGACTTCAATATGGGTAGAAAAACATCGATAAGACTCTATCAAATTGAACGATTTTGTGACATTATAAGCCACCCACCCACCCACACCCCTAACGAAATATATGACGATGGTTATCAGTTAAATTTTTGTTGTTGGCAAGTGTGTTTCTATAAAAGCATATGTGTGTTTGTGAATGGTTACATGCTCAAGTAAAATAGATTCGTTATATTAAACTTTTGTCATACGTGGTACGTGTATGTATATATACCGTTATCCCCGACTGCACCGCATCAAGCCGTTCATGCAAAAGCAGCTTGGAAGAACATGCAAAGCGCGAGCTGATGGTATGACGCCTCCGTAAAGTGTTACAGGGCTTTAAGCTTCTACGTCTGTATACGTCTGAATACAAATTTTTTTTTTCTCAGCAAAACTTGGGGGAGCTTTATTTTCGACACATATGCATATATATGACTGTACATACGCATTAACATCAAGTATCTGCGTATATTTGAGTGGATTACTTGATATTAACGCATTTATGTGCCTCTTGAGATGTTTGGGTGTCTGTATACTTATATGTTGATAAACTCATGGGGATCAACCTCATATGTGAATATATCCATACATTTGTATTCATATGGATGGCGAGTGAAGTGCTTGTTGAAGATGAAAACTAGTTGATAAGCGAAGTCAATCAATTAAGCTGATGCTGAGATATCTTACACGAATGCATGTGTGTTTTATGTTAGGGGCGCAAATTAGGGTTGCATAGATGATAAAGTGTGTCTTTGTGATCACTCATTAACCCCATGTAAACACACATATCTAATTTTACCATCCCTTCGACAAAGACGCGTAGATGGATCACTTTCACAGGTCGTACACATGACAGTTTGTGTATTTGTTCAGCAAATTTCAATGTGGAACTTATTTCAACATTACCTTGGCGCGCATTGAATTACTAAAATGGATTTAAAACTACATATGTGAGTATTATGTTCACATGTTTGTCTGTACATGGTGACAAACACAAAAGCTTTGTATAGTGTGGGTAATAGATAGATGAGGATGAGTCGCGCTTTTTTTTTGTCCCTTTTGGGGATGTCACCGCCGAATGATAAAATATGCTGCAAACAGTAAAGGTGAATATCGCACATAAAACGACCCAGCCACGACATGTGCTCGCTATATTCACGCTATATGTATGCGCTGAAAAGATTTGTGCGTCATTGTAACAAAAGCTTAATGGTTTACCAAATTTTATACGCAACAATCTTTTATCGGATTTGCTGAGGCTTAAAATATGCTAAATAAATTCTAAACGAACCGCATCTTTGTACCTCTATACACGCAGCAACAAAGAAAACCTGCTTGTTGGATAAAAGGTGCAGACTTAAAGGTCTTAGTTATGGAGCAGCCGTGTACGACGTACAGTAATTTTGTTCATTGATAAAAAGTTTTCGGTATTGTGTAAAGCTTCACAGCACATGTGGGACGCCGCATTTTCATTCAATTTGACCTGCATCCCCTCTGTTAACAACATCATTTTACATCATGTAGCTTATTTTATTCAGTCTCACGTGATGAATTCGAACAGGTGAACCAAACACACAAATGGTACGTTCTCTCTTATTTGCTGGTTGAAATTTGTAGTTTTCTTGATTAATCTTTCATGACTATTTTGTTTGGAGAGCAGGGTTGTAATGTATTCATTTTCCAATTGATTATTTAACTCGTTAAAATGAAAAAATTGCATCAATTTCATACGATAATTGTAAACAATTGTTAAAGCAGTTGTAATGTTGTATACCACTCCCTGTTCTCATAATAACCTTAGATTTTCATTTAAGTCGTAAATACTAAAACTATTATAAGCCCTGTTTACCTTTGATAGAGTTTACCGGCTTGTGTGAGATTTTACAACCTTTTTGGCACCATAAAAATATTTTGCTGCAAACATTTCACTTAGTTGCCTTAATTGGCTGTGTACAAAGATTAAATCGTAAAAGGGTTGGCTTTATTTAGGTTGTAAAGGAGTATTTTTAATTCCTTTTTTTTTGGGTTTAATTGCTTTTTCATTGTATGTCTAGCTAAATAGCATATAAATATAGAAAATCGTCAGCCTTTATAATTATTAAAAGAATAAAAACATTTTACATAATTTGTTACCCAAATTAATGTTTTTCTTACGTAAAATTTTGTCTTTTAAATATTTGTAAATGCTCAAGAGTTTTGTTTCTGCAATAAAATATCCTATTCATTTAAATACGAATTTTCTTATTAATGCTCTCACTCTCTTAGTAGCTTAAAAATAAAATGTATTTCATTTTTATATTCGTATAATTTCTCATCATATACATTTAGCTTTTTGCACTTTGGTTAAAAAAAAACAACTCCTTTTACACAAGCCATTTCCCACCCTCATGGCGGTGTTTTTTTTTTCTTGTTTATGACGACTTCAAAAGCGGATTCATTTCATTCGGAAACGCACACAGCGAGAGGGTTGTAACTTGAAAACATGAATTTGTGGCAACGTTTCCATGAATCACGCACCAACCAAAATTTATTTCGGCGCTTTATAATTGCCCCCAGTCAACTCAATATACCTGCCTATTCACATAAAAAAGCAACACATTTCGAGTCGGGCATATAGAAATTCTGATTTCGTGACAGATGAATGAAGTGAATTGCTAGATGTTTTACTGCGGCTTTAGGAGTTTTGGGCGTGCAATGAACACATTCCGCCAGTATATGCACGATTTTCGGGGGTTTAATCGATTAATTTCGTCTGCCAGCTGAAGTAACCGTGTGCCAGATTTATGAGGCGGATTGGGCATATGAATTTCATATATTTAATATCAATATTGTAGCGTGTAAATTGTTGTAATTTCCAAAAAAACAGTTTCTAGGTGTCAGAATTACAGCGCTTTTGTATAATTTAGCATAGTGCAATTGATGGAAATATCGCGTGTTTATTTTGCAGTTTGCTACATAGAAATAGATAATGATAGGCGCTTCATCCCATTTGCATGAAAGCTTTTTGTGCGGTGGTGTTGCTAAAAATTACTCTATTTGATAGTGAAATGTACGTGCTCTTTTGTGTAAAGATGATTCATGTGGTTAACTCTAAATAGGGGTTGTTTATAAGCAGACATTTTAATATAGAAGCTAATCGTTTTAGGGATGGGGTGATACTTTCTTGAGGGTATTTTTTATTCCAACTAGTTAGTTAATGGTATTTTGTCCTGATTACAATCCTTTTGCGTTATAGTTTATGTGAGTAATGAAGCTAAAATTGAAATTGTTTCAAGGTCATTTTCATAATTTTTATGGCCACCTCAAAAGACTTAAATCTTTTTGTCCTGACAACAATCCCTTTTTGTTGAACCTTTTACAGCTTTCACGAGTAATAGAGCGAGGTAAGTTGGGAAACTGTTTCTGGAAAAAATGTAAATAATCTATTTACGCGCATGAAAATGCGAAAACTTTTCTAAATAAGCCATCACATTTTAGCATACATATACATCGCATTGGGTATGCAAATTTCTAAACATGATTAATTCACAGCCCGCAGGGTTACTTTTCAAAATTGTCGGACTTTTCGAAAGCGCCGAAAAAATAAAAGTTGTTCACAGTGATTTGCATATATCGTGTAATCAAATTCAAACAATTGCGCCAAACTGTGACGCAAATTGTTAATTTTAAGTGAATTCTCAGTTTCGGGGGATGTTTAATGTAACGAGTATATACACATATATGAATATAGTTTGCATGTTGCTGCCAATCAAGCGATGTCATTACGTAAAATGTAAGCAACAAAGTGATTGTTTTGACATGAAACGCCATAGGCCGGCCAAAATTTTACCTCATCTCATGTATTTTCACGATAAATGTCTAAATTATTGTGCGTCATAAAATGTTGTGCGTTTATTTAATTTCGTTGGTTGATATCCTGTCTTTAAATGAGTCGTAATTAACCGTATAATTATGTTTATTAGGTCCAATTTGAAAGCTACGCACTCGAAACACATTCCCGTCGTTTGTCGGTCTTATGCGCGGCATGTGAAAAAAAAATAGCGACAATTAATGGTAACTGATTGCAAGCACTTTGGCACAATTTCCCGGCATGAACCCGGCATACCCCAAAAAGTGTGTATATCCGGAATAGGATCGTCGCCTTGCAATGCGCATACAATTTGGCGGTAATTAATAACAAGTCCCCTTCACTTCGCTTAAGACTTTGTATAGGAATAAGAAAGGAGACCAAAGACGAATTATAACAGAAATAAACACAATAAATCCTTCCTGTTTGTGGGGCCTTCTTCTTACAGCTTTGTAGTTGTTTTTTTTTTTTATCGTCTTGTCGTCGTCCTGGTTGTAGTATAAGAATTTGAAAACGGGGAAAAAAATCACGCATTAAATTTGGTATACATGCCATCTATTGTTGTATATGTTTTTTATTCGCGCTGAAAAAGCGAGCAATGACGAAAAAAGCAAATTTGAGTGAAGCTCCTTCACTGTGAGAGTCGACAAGCGCCCTTCTTTCATTCAAAGTACAGAAAAATAGACCTTTAAGGCGCTGTAGTCGCATAAAAGCTGCACGAATAATGCCCGTTGTAACGCTTTCAGGACTAACTGAATTAGGGGTTGGAGGGCGCGACCTCATCATACACAGCACCGCCGCCATATCTAGGCTGGGTTTATGTGTGGCAGCCTTTTACTTATTTTTTAGTAAGCGCGCGGGCGGACTAAAGTTGTTGAGTCGACTCTCATTTTGTGATCATAAAGGCACTCTGTTGTGTGCACAAGGAATACTGGAGGAGACTCGAAGAAAGCTGAAGGCGAGAGTATATTTAAGTGGGAAATTTAGCGCAATCACGCACGAACAAATGACGCTTTGCTGTGTGCTTTATCGCGTTCTACCCTTGTGCGATTACTTTGCATTAATTTATTTGCCACTAAATATATGGCTACCCGCCATATTTCACGTTGTTTTCTGTTTTTCGCATATTTTTATGTTGTTTTTTTTTTAGCGTCTCGATGAGATACTATGTTTATGCAATTATTTAGAAAATCGCCGCATTTGTTTAGTTGGCTCAAGAACTTTGTATCTGGCCACCAGTAGAATATATATTGATAATTAGTTTTGCGCGAAAACCGTTCATAAATCATTTCGTAAAGCCCGTTTTAATTTGTGCAAATAGAATTTAGAATTAAATTTTGTTTGAACAGCTTTACCACAACTGATGAATAGAATGTAATTGATTTTCAGGCACGTTGTTCTGCGGTCTACCATTTCCAATTCATGTCATCAATATTGCTCGTTGTTAGTCCGTTTATTGACGCGTGTGAGTGTCTTTGTTATGGTCATGTGGCGTAGGTGGTGGCTGGTTATGAACTAGCCGCGCTTTTTAGGCTTACCACTTTTAACAGGAGCCAATTATTTATTGGGCTTGGCGGGAAATGTTTTTTATTGATTTGATTTCATGGCTTTTCAAAACAAGAGTTAATTCGTTTATTTCAAAAAATAGGATTGTAAACGTCAGTTAAGTTGTTGGTCTCTGTCGGGTTATTATTAATTACTTTTCAGTTGATATATAATTTAGCTATAACTGAAACGGACAACTGAACTGACACCCAAAGAAATTAAACCTAAGAATTATAAAAAAAAATTATTTTAAAGTGAAAACATTCAAATGATATCACCTGAAAATTCCATTCCAAATCACACATCACCCTATTGCAACCACACAATTGGCTCGTATGTCCAATTTGCATTTGGCACGTAAACTTGTGTGTGTGAAAGGATATTAATTAGATTCTATCAAAATGGTTTCAACAATTGTTTGATTGGTGGGTAACACATGCGGGAATGGTCTGGCCATTGTCGTAGCTTACCCTAAACTATGCGTGCTGGGCAAAGTATACTTATTACATACATATGTACATGCTTAAATGTATACAATTTTCGACTGTTGTTTTTGTTATGGCTATAAGGATCGACATACTCCTCTTGTGGTTAGTTTGTGCTTGATAATCTAACCCATGATCACATTGCTCTGTGGTTGTCATTAGGCTTATGGGGTTACAAATAGTGAATTATATTGTACACACGGAAGACAAAGAGAATTGTTTGTGTCAAAGTTCATTAGTGGAGGAGTTGTATGGCGCTTTTACCGCAATCCACATACAAAGTGCGGACTAATGTAAAAGCTTGTGCTCAAATTTTGCTTTATTTGGGTCATTGCCAGAGAATTAGTCGAGCTTATGGCAATTACTGTTCTGAATTATGCGTTAAATGCTTAATCTCAAATAATGACCTTGATATTCAAAAAGCTTTGGTTTCTAATATCCATTACTCGTCCTTGACAACGAATCAGTTTGTGAGGAATTGAAATGTTCATTAAATTAGATGTAATTAAGTTACTTTTATGGTAAATGTAGAAAATTGTGAATCGATTGAGTAAATAAAATAAGATCCTGTCTTTTGATGGTTGATGTAAATGTAGATAGATAGATGGTATTCCTGAAATTCATGACGATTCCTGCAGCATACCTGTTAATAGACGAAATAAAATGTTTCCTTTATATGTATAAAGTTTTTTACGTTCAATACCATATTGAAGACGTCGAAGAAAGGTCTTAAATCGGGAGAGGAAAAGCTTTTACGATTTAAACATAAAAAATGGGAATGCATAAACTTATCAGCGTCGTAAAAACTTATCTGAAATGAAAATGAATGTTTTTTTTTCTCTAGAACAAACAATAGAGTTTTTTTTTTAATTAAAATCAGGTTGTTTTAAATAACATGTAACTATTGATTAGAATAAATTCGATGCAAGGACATTTCAACAAATAAAGCTTTCGTATAACAAATGAGGAAAACAATTTAATAAATCTTCTATTAATAAAGTGGAGTAAATGCATTCAACAAAGTAAAATAATAAATTACAGGAAAACCAATTGCACACGTTTGGCCTGTGACGCGAAGAAATGAGGAGACGTGGAGATTACATAATTGACGAGATTTTTCACTCATTCTGATGTTTTATCTGCCAATAAATATCCTTCCTTTAATGTGACGGGACGAAAATATATTTATAAGCAAGAAGACGCACGCAAGTCAATGAAAACGGCAAAAAGGAAAATGTATTAACAAAGACCCAGCGTGTATTGAGTCAGCCCATTTGTCTTTGCCTCATTTTGCCCGACCGACCGACCTCTCCATCCTCCTGACGACGACTTTTCTTTATTGCAATTTTTCTGTATACATTATCACATGGCTACATGGCTACACATTGACGTAGTTCGTATCTCTCAACCAATTGATGCGAGATCTCGTCTTCAAACACACTTCCTTTATTGTTATACCGGATTGTCGATGTAAGATACATTCATTTTATCTACATTAGAGCGTTTTCACACTGAGCAAATACTTGCTCCAGCTTCAAGATTTCCCTTATTCTCCTCTATGTACATTCACTGAACGTACGGATTTCTATCGGAGACGAATTTATTTATAACTTTGCCCCATGCAACCATGGCAAAGAGATTGCCAGATGGATATGTGTTTGATTGACAACAAAATGAATGGATGGGTACAAAATTCAGTCGCTTAAAGAAACACACTCTGCCATTTTACTTAGCTGAACAATGATTTCGATATTCTTCAGTAAATACACAGCTGGCGGAGGTACATATTTTATGGGCTACCTCAATGTGTTTCATTACAACGAATTTGTGCGTGTAATCGGTGAATGTGAAAGTGACTGGCCGAAAATGTGTCACCAACAACAGTGAACCAATAAACCGATTCATGTGTTTAGTCGGTGCGGTCGTTTCATGTCGATTAGACAAATTGATCGGAAATGAGCCGTCAGTTTTTGCTTTGTCTTTCTGGCCTCCTCCACCTTACGAGCGGTGCCCCTCCCACCTCCCACCTCCCACTCGCTACATGCAGACGATGTTTACGCACCGACACAAATATTTTGATTTGTTCCAAAAAAAAAATATTTGGATTGATTTTCAATCACTGCGTTTTTATTTCTTTATGGGGGAGGGATTGGGGGAGAAGGTGTGGAGTCAATGGCAATATCAGGAAATTCTGATTGCATACGAAAATATGGAGCTTACAAGGTAATCTTAGAAGCCAACCAAATATTTGGTTTAATAATATTCGTTTAGCACGTGTTTGATTGTCAATTTTATGTAAACAGGGGCGTGTTGTGTCGTTTGTTTGTGATTTGTTCGGTGATTATACGCATTTATGGTGGGAATTATTTGTCGTTGTTGGCCAATTACTTAATTATTCGTTTTATTGATTACGTTTTTAGATTTCATTTCAGTAGCTCGTCGGTGTTTATGGGAAAATCGATTTGGATGATATTATACACGTTTATCCAAAAGCAAAATCAAATTTATCCATATATACACCAATTATAGCAATTTTTGGTATTACCGACTTTTATGTATATAAATGATATGAATTTTTTCCGATTATCGCAAACTCATCATGACCCTTATTAAGGACATAATGCTTGTAAGTCTGAATGTAATATACAGAAATCGTGTCCCTAACATCTTTATGATTGAGCATTTATCGAATTGCTTTTCTGGATGCTTGCACTGAGAGAATTTATATGCTTCTGTCATTTTTTGTTCAAAATGTTCTGTTTTGTTAGATTTTTATCCCAAGATCAGAGTTAGGTATTTTTTCAAAAACGACTTCACCGATTTTCTTAATTTTTAATTAAACAACTTTGTTTTACGCGTCTTTTGACATAAATATGTAACAGGTATGTCACTTTATTAATATCTCTGCCGTTCAATTTAACAACCTAAAAAATATTTCTTTTTTGGGAAATTTTGAAAACCAATGCACTCTGACAACATTTAGTTTAATGCTTTTACAATGTTCTACTTAATTGTTGAACTAAAAAATCATATTAATAGAATATAGCAAGGTGAAAAAGTCACAGTTTCAAGGTCAACGCCTTTTTTTATTATCGACAAAACGATTTACTTTTTGGTAATTATTTCTTTTACTCAATTGAAGGCCTTTTACAAATATTTCTTCAAAATCGCCAACTTTTGCATAAAATATTGCTCTAAAGTTTAAATTATTTTTTTTTAAAGTTCAAACTGAGAGGTGAATTTCGCGAATCTTGTCTTTATATTCTAATTAAAATAAGTCTTTGTATGACGCAAAAAAAGTTGAATACAAAAATATATTTGAACATATATTTTTGCATTACATT
>JANSTS010005109.1:11468-22296 GCA_026546915.1 Sylvicola fuscatus | reverse complement strand
CTCGTGCGCCTTTGTTTTGCAGTTCCACTCGAGTAAAGCACCATAATTGGTAATTTCATGATGAATTGGCAAATTGTTTTCACTTTGTGCAGACACGTGCATCGGCTTCTGAAGAAAGAATATTTATTACAGTAAATTTCTGCTTCAATAGTTACAAGTTCTTGAGGTAATTAGGCATAAATCTTGGATTAGAATTAACAATTTCTCTTGTTTACGACTGATGTCTGTCACTTGACACAGATTTCGCATTTATTGATGATTTAAAATAAAGTCAAATTATTACCCGGATTTAAAAGATTGAAACTTCATCCTTCCTTAAAAGATGTGTAAATATGTCCCAGTCGTCTCGGTATTTAATCAACGACACAACAATATTTCGGACGCCTTAATTCAGTAAACAATCCTTAAGAAAGCCTACCATCCATAAAACCCATGAAATTATTGCCTTTGCCAGTTTTTATTGACGTGACCATTAAAAATGCCATCAAAACCGCGTGCATGCATGCAGCAGCCATCAACACGTTACAAAATGCGAACGTCACAAACGCCAGCGCTTAAGAGACCATCCACACCTGCACACGATCGGCGGATCGATTCGATGCGCGTCTTAAGGCTGCGACAAATTTAACTCTTTGCAGATTAATTGCATATATGTTTATATATGTTTGTTGCGTCACAGTGCCAATTTTGCTGGATTATTCATGATGAAGGCATAATAGCCGTGCCAAGCAGTTAGTGCAAGTGAGCGCGTGGCGCATCGCACGAGCCAACCGTGAAAGCTTCAGTGTCATATTTCAAATGTAGTTATTCTGATGCATTTGGATTCCGTAAAAAGGCATATATGACAATGTTATTTTATGGCCGAAACGTGATTCTCCGCCAACACATCGTTTTTACGCAAATTTTGACACGCATCCAATACTGAGAGAAAGAACCACTTTAGAAATTTATATTGCAAGTGCATTAAAAACACACGACTTTTATATTCTCAGTCTGCATTTGGCAAGCCAAAGGGGCATCTTTAAACGACTACTATTAAGGCGTTAACGCAACTTTAACAGAGTACTTAAATCTTACTTTTATAGCGATCGCAATGGTCTTGCATCTTACAAAGTTCGCTGCACTTGAATTACATATTCTGTTCTTTACGGTTTCCTCAATTTGTTTCAATCAATGTGTTCAAACTACGAAATTATATTCTGCAAGAATGCCTGTGCTTCGAATAAATGTATAAAATGCAAATGTGTCATTTGGCGGGTTTTACAACACTGTACGGTTGCGGCAAAGTTTTTGGATGATTTATAGCCTGATGGCAAGTGGGACTTTTTGATGCATTCTGGTGGCAGAAGGTGCTTGACCTGCCGTAAAGACGCACTTAATTGCCGCAAAGCTTCTTGCTTTAGAACGCATTGTTTTATGTGAAGAATTAAACGAACTTGTTTACGTAAAACTCATAGACTTTAACTTAATTTACTGTATGCCGGTAAATTAAATGTTGAGTCCTGCGGGATAAGATTTTAAATGGTGAAGATTTATTTTGACTTTGATATCGTTCAGTGACAATGGTGATAAATTTCCATTAACACCATCAAGGTATTCTGTAACTTAATACATATAAAATACTTTTTGTTTACTTAACTTTAATAGTAAAATGGTCAATAAAATATGGAGCTAATTAAATTATGTGACGTTAAATGATAATTATCAAAATTAAAATTAATATATAAATTTATTTATTTATCTTTACGGCAAAACAAAATAATCAAAAAATTATTTAAGAAGTACGAGTATAGCAAAAGATAGTAAGGTAAACAAGTAACCAACAGCTCAAAGACACAAACCAAAGTCGAAGAATGCGGGAATTCAATTTTATTACTTTTGTGTGCAATAAAACAATTAAAAATTGGCAAAAGATTTGTTTATAGTTGTTAAAATGCCCTGTATGGGGCAAAATCGTTGTTTCTTTTTTTATAATCAACTGACATGAGAGTGATGAAAGCATGAATATATGGTATTTCTCGCTGCTTTTTATGACGAATTAAATTACATTCGGTTCGATTTGCATATACACATAAAACGTCCTGCGGTTGATCAGCGACGTGTGTGCGTTCTGTGTACCTGTTACCGCACATGTGAGTTGAAAATATGCGAACGTTTATGTTTGCTGCTGGAATGCGACTATAATACGAGCACCAATAAATTTAATTAATTGCTTTTACCTTAAGTGGAATTAATAAAAGCACTGTTTTATTGCTGGTAATATTGTGAACTAAATGATTTCTTTTTAGGACGAAAGAGAGTGGATTTTTAAAGCATTTATTATTTAAAATATATTTAATTTGTATTTAAAAATTTCAATAACACTAAAAAACCTTATTAATGGGTAAATGAAGTATATGCATTTATTAATTGCAAGTACTTTCATTATTTTTAATTAAATTTACAATAACTAACTTACACAAATTTTATCCACATTTCATCACTGAGATCGTTCACTAAAAATTTTATTGTTTTAAAAATTAAATTTTTTAAAATTGTTGAATTTGTTAAAACTGCATTGAAATTTAAAAAGTTTTTATTAAAACAAAAAAAAGAATTGGAAATTTAAATCAAATTTTGTATTTTAACAATTCTTCTACAAAATTTTCCCATACTGGTAACACTGACTGACATGCTCAGATAACACACTTACGAACTCCCACTCCCATACACTATAGGCCGATGTTTCAACGAATGAGAGCTAAGCAAAAGTGGATAACATTACCCGCCTTTCTTACGGACAAAGCCATTGGACGAGACGAAGAGAAATTGCTTGAGTTCAGCTAACAGAGAATGATGGCTCAATGTTTATTGAGCGCATATTGTCACTGAACCTTGACCATGAATTTTTCGGTATTTTCATCAAATTGGGAATTTCAAACATACATAGAAAATGGTTAAACCCAAAAACAAGAATTTATTTAAGTACACATTTGACCTGACAATTGTGACAATTAGTATGATACGAAAGGCATAAGTTAATGAATTTCCTGATTCGATTATGAATACTAATAATCATTAAAATATGCAAATCGGATGAACAAAATTTAATAAAAATTACCAGCATTAATCCATCATGCTACCGTGACAAGAAACACGCATAAATTCCGAGCGAAGTAACGAACACAGATCGATATCAGTCCGCGGCGGTGAAGTAGTAATTTTTGTCCACATAAGATGATTCCACTACTGTGCTGCCAGAAAACACAACAAAACATTTTATTACATTGTTTTGGTTTGTTTATTATTGGCAGTATGAAGTAAACGACATGCGTGCACGCTGCAATGCAACGAACAAAGCAGATGCGTGTATGGGCGCTGTAAATGATCATCAAGATATGATAAGTAGCTCCATTATCTGGACGAGTATATCAGTGATATGAACAGTCATCTGGCTTATTGTTCAGCCATCAGGTACACTGAATTTGAATGACAAACGCGGTGGTGGCTGATGCAGGTAATCCGCCACAGGTTCAATGAAAGTGAATCGACACCCACGCTCGGGCACATATGCTCGCTCACATATGGACAAGAGAGATAGAAGTAAAATAAATTGGAAGGGAATATGCGCAGAAGAGACTGATGAAACGTCCAGGATTTATGCGGCCATATTCCATTTTGGTATATGTACAGAAGAATGTCATTTTCTTGACGATTAAATATCTTCAGGCGCGTTATGGAAGTCAATCTGGCGTACAGGATGTGCCCGGAGTGATGATGATCAACAGATCTGGAAATGTAAATCTGAATTATATTTAAATGTAAATCGATTTGTCACTCGGGCTTACGTGGCCAAGAACAAATGACAATCGGCGGGCTAACTGATTGAATGGATTTGTCATTTGATGTGTTATTTTGACGTACAAGGATTTATTTTACACGGCTTCCATAATAATGTCATCTCTCAGTTGTTGGCTTGGGTTACTTTAAATTCTTGAGACATTTGCGTGCGGCAATTCTGATTCAAACTGATTGATTTCCGTTCGTGGCGTTTTTATTGGATATCGTTTTATGTTAAATTGCAACTTCTTGATTTAAAATTCAAAGTGTATAATTTCTATATACCTTTTTTTGTTATGTGACTCAATGATTTATCGACAATTAATGCACATTCTGTGTTGGGAGACGCCACCATGTCTAGTAGGAATATTCGTTGCATTTTTATTTTAGTAAAAAAAAAATTCAATCAGTATCGAGTTTAACCTTTATTATAAAAATAAACATTTTGGGAGTGATTTCAAAGATTCCTTTGACGCCTGAAATTTTCATTTGCTTTGGTATTATCTTTACTAATTCATATAATCGAACTACTTATAAGTATATATAAGTTTCGTAAATCAAATAATTATTATTTATGGATTGATTCAATATAATTGTCTACAAACGTTAATGAATGTAATTATCAGTTTAACATTATCAGAGCCAACTTACAACTCAACTGGTTTATTTACATTCAACAAAATTAAAATTCAAATAAATTCGATGCACGTTCAATGAAAAAGCTCACCACATTCGCCAATCAAGCAATAACTCACCCGAATCACACTTGTCTCACCTGTAGGTTTGTCTGATAAAACCTACCTTTTCCTAAAAAGATATCGAAATAATATTTTTCCCCAATTTATTCATTCTATTTTGTCATATATCGTTTGTACCTGTGCGTCGGATGAAATTGTTGTCACAGTATTCTCTACATGTTGTTCCTCCTTTCTCCATTTAGTTATTTATTTCCTTTGATAAAGTATAAATAAACCAATACAAGACATAGCGGCGTTAAATAACCAGAAAACGAACCAAATTCATTCAACATCGGCACACACATGCGACACATACGGTACAACTGCGTCCCTCATAGTATGATCCATATCATGGATCGCGTGTACCCATTACGTTTTAGCTAGACCACGGCACAGCAGACCGCGGACACCATTCCACAGACCATATAGTTCTGCAAGCCATCGCCGCGATGGTACGGATACAAGCTTTTTTCAAGCGCTGCGATTACACTAGTCGCGACTTAACGCGACTGCTATGCCGCGTCGCGCTGGATTGAGACCCGCACCGCGTGCGGCACACAGGTAGACCGTTCACCGTGGCGCGGTAAAGGTGCAGCGACCACATTGAAGCGGCGCGGCGTACCAAGTTAGTTGCGTTTAGGCATTCGCCGAGTGAGTGTGCATGCTCTGTGTTTGTCTGTTTCACATAAAGCGGTTTCAGCAAGAAAAGTTGTTACTTCAGTCCTTATACCGAGTCAATTTCTTATAATAGAGCTTGATAGTTTGTGCAGAGACCTCGCGCGAGATCTACGACGGTAATATTCAATACACGAGATCTAAGTTTCCTCCCGCGCGATCTTTCCTACGTGTACATAGAGTTTTTGTGGTTTACTGAAAACATTGGCACAACCGTATGAGAATGCCAGGTAGTCTAATTAGTTTCGCGTAATGTCTTGTGTTCATTGTGCATGATTACCAATTGGAGGTGCAAATTGAATGTGCGGTTTCTTGTTTATTTACTTACTTTTGCTTTTATGAGGCAACCAAAAAAAAAAAATCTGTTATCAGTAAATGTCTGGTATAATTAATAAAGTTTACTCATTTGAGTGCAAGTGATTATAAGTGATTTGAAGTGAACGTCTTTATCTCAATTGAATGTTAAACATCATATGCTATTTTTAGATTGAACGCTTTTGTTTCATGTTAAAAATACTCCTCAACTTTTTCGGCAAACTGTCAGTGTTATCAATTCGCCTAATCTACGATCAGTGACTCGCAATGTTTACATTTCATGTGAAACAAATAAGAAAAGTAAAAACGAATGCGTGGTGAAAAAAAGAAAAGAAAAAGATCATGGAATTATGTTTATGTGCGTTTTTTTAGCGACAATTAACTTGTAATAGCAGGTTTTTATGCTGCAGTGATTTCTTGTTTATACGTGCACTCATATTTATATACATATTTATGATCTATTCAATCAAACGATTACAAGGTGATAAGATTAATTTCTATCATGGACAATTATTCGTCTTTTGTGTGTGAAATCAGTGCAGTAAAGTTGTGAAATAACATGAAATGTTTCGAATTGTTCTTTAATTAGTCAATTAAAAGCGTAAAAAGTTAATTGTTCTTTTCTTGTAAGACAACGTTTATTAATTGATAACAACATATGGCATGTGAACAGTGACTAAAAAAAGGGATTGCAAATCACATAAGGTCACCAACTCTGTTTATAAATTTTATTCTAATGTATACGGATACAGTGGGAGATCAAATTGTGCCATCGACAAATTATTGGGTTATGCAGGTGAGTTTATCAAACAAATACATAACGGGAGTTTTTAGTTAAAAAAAAAAAATAATTTGCTAAATTAAAATACAGTTTTCTGCAGTTTTTCTTCTTTTTGTGAAAATTCTGCTAAGTAGCTAGAATCGATAAATGGATTCGAGTAAAGTTACCTGTGATTGTCCAGAAATCGTTGTCGAATCTTACATAAAAAAGTCAGATCTTATGCCAATGATTGGCTTTCGGATGTTGGATTGGATCTAATCGAACAGATAATTTTTATTTTGTTTTGTACAACAATTCTTTATAAATTAAAAATCTTAATACAGAAGCAATGACTTGATTGATGCTATTTTCTTTGTCCTCATTTTATTACAAACAAAAAAAAATCTATTAAAATTCATTTCAATGGACTCTTAAAGTTTAACTCAATAAATCCTTCCTTTATTTCTTGAAGAATATATACTTTTATTTTATTTTAAAGTAATGATGCAAGTCGCTGTGAAGTGACCCATATACATTTAATAACTTAGCCAGTTGAATAACAAGAATTCTAGTATAAATTGTATAGGATATATGGTCGTTTAATATATCAATAAACTGAAAATGATTAAATGGAGCAAAAAAGCTCGGTGAGACATTACTAATAGTATTCGTATAGAAATAAAATGTGCTAAAGTACGACGTAATTATTGCCATATATTTTCCGAACAACAATCAGTCATTCATTTATGTATTTATTATGATTGCTTGCGTGATTCTTTTACAGCGCACTTTTATAAGCGTTCATATGTCGAGAATTAAGCAATGAATATCATATAGATAACGGTCTTTTGTTTTAATTTTTAATCAATTATATATCGTGTGAGGTTTGAGTGACGTCTTTGATTTTAATTGAATATAATTGGAGATTGAAATTCCAAGATTTAAATAGATTACATATGATTGGTCTTAAGAGTGTCTTATTGGAACGTGTATATTACATATAAATTAATTCACTTTCTAATTATAAGTAAATCTTGTTTCAAAAGTGTTCAAAAAAACCATAAGAAACTATTAGAAATAATTCTATTACACGTCAATTCAAATCCTTTTTGCTATGTTTTTGTGGCAATATTTTGTGAAATTCAAGTAACAACTATATTCCATTAAAATAAATCATTTCTACTGTAAATTAAAACATAAAAGCGTGAATTTAGTTTCCTTGCAATGATTCACTTGAACGACATTCGATGCACTATTTCTTGTAAAATCCCAACTGAGAAAACAATAAATTATTACTTCAAACCAGCTTGATTGTCGCGACATCGCCAACAAAACTTTCTCACACCGTTACACGCAAATCTGCTCGTACCTCTTCAGGTTATAATGAACTTCTAATGAAATGTAATTGATTAATCTAATGCCGCGTGCGTGCATCCGCGGCACATGCTGATAAATTCCATTAGATGAAAAATGGCAGAGGCGCGCAACAAGCGTGCTAATCGACATACAAATCGATTTGCAAATTGACTATATATGTGCAGCGAAATATGCCGCCGAGTACCAACCATCCGCGTCCAATTGCACGCGAAATTAATGATAGCGACTAATAAATTAGTTTATATGCGTGATAAAAACACACTCTCGACGAACACAAACACTTTCCACAACAAACTCAACATTCGTGGATAATTCAAAAGTAAAAAAAAAAAAATTAAGAAAAACAAAAACACCAAACAAAATAATAAAAAAAAAATCAATTTCCCCAATTTGTGAGTGAAGTGCGCTAAAGAGGATCCCGCGGCAATGGCGGCTGCTCATATTTTGCACGATGAGTATGCGCGCGCGGTTTATTTAATCAGTCAAAAAATATTGATGAGAAAAGGTAAACATTTAGTGCCGTCTGGGGAAACCAGTATTTTCGGGACACGAATGAATGCCAGCACAAATAGACGAGTAATCAAAATAATAATAATTTTATTTACACAATTAATTAGCAGCACTCTTCTTGTCCTCCCATATTCACCTCTTGGACGCGTCGTGACACAGGTCACATATGTGTACCGAAAATCCGGTGGAAGCTGCGCGTTATCGCACAATAAATGCGTGTAAGCGTTGCCCGGCAGCAGTCGATGCGCTGAAAATATTAAGACGGAATTTGAGTTGAAGAAATTCAAGACGGAATAGGTAAATACAGATAAGTCGGATGAAATGATATACGACTGACCATAAGCGAATCGTAATTGAGACCATACGAGAGTGCATTCACTAAAAAATTTATTGCTTTCTAATCAAACACAAGAGCTGGTTGAGATGGAGCTTTTAATGAAAAACCAATCCTCGTGTACTTCTGCATCGTGGCGCTCTTTTACATACATTAAAATCTATGCAGGAACAACATTTTACCTATCAACATAAAATGCCTGGGACACATATATACGATGTACACGTATCGTCGTATATTTATTTGTAAGACTTTGTTAAGTAAACCGCAGAGGCATCGATGCACGGCACGCGGACGCATTCCATCGCACGCGGGAACAAACATCCATACTCTAGACGCATCGGATTCAGCGATCAGCGCGATCATTGATCACCATTGTACAGTTTCATTCACAAATCGATTAAACAAACACCAAACGCAAATGAATTGTGCAAGCACTTGAATTGAGGGACAACAAATAAATGCCATTGGTTAATTCATCTTCTTCGCTAAAGCAAACACTTTCATCTGTCTTCCAATTCAATTATGATCGACCTTAAGAGCATTTTCTTTTGGTGTGCGCACACATTTTCCCATACAACATATATAGAATAGAGTGACGCGTGCTAGCTCGTTTGTTTGCCGTCGGAACTCGTACGTCCACATTAGATCTCGATCCAATATTTGAGCAAAGATAAAAATCGACTGTATCGAATGTCGCCCTATATTGAAGTTGATGATTATTAAAAAGATCCCAGAGGACCACTTCCCTTTATTGTTTCCCACCCGCTCGCTTCAGACTATTTGCTTAAGCTTGATGCTTGTTCCGGTTAGGTTCATTAAAATCCGCATCCGACACAAATATTTCTTCCATGAATAACTGCATAGAACTCCTCTGATTTATGGCCATGATTTTGTAAAAAAAAATAATAAATTAGAATTGCCTGCACCATTAAACTGCCGTGCAAATTCCAACGGCAACAATCTTAAGTCATTACTTAATCCTTTAATAAATCATCATGCAAAGTAGGTATAAAATTGTGTGATTTATGTCATTTAATCAATAAAACTCCAGTTCATGTCACTTCTATTCGCTTCCATAATTATATCGGCCTCATATACCTCCGATGCATTGTTATGTGCATGCAGTGTGTCTCCTTTGCCTCCACTTATGTGTGGATTCGGACTTGAAGAATTTCAATTTTCAATCTTAGCGGCGCACAAAGTGCAAATAAAAGCGACGCCCACCACACAATATAATCACAGAGCCATCGTGTGGCTGCTGAGCGTCTGTGGCCTTACAAGATGTCTTGCGCTTACCGCGATGCGGCGATCATCAGCGAAAGCGTGTGCAGCTACTGCGCAGATCTTGCAGCGAAATGTTGCGTTGTTTGCAGATGTCCAGCTTCGCGGCGACAGTCGCGGGCGGCGATGGCGGATGGCGCACATGTAGAAGCAGATGAACGTCATGTTCATTTAAAATTAACGTGAATGCGAGCCTTCATTAATAATTAACACTTGCGACTTACCGCGACCTAATATTTGAATAGAAGTTAATGACTGCCACTACACATGTTTGCCGAATGATTTAAAGACGTTGTTGACTTTGTTGAATTGTCTATCGTCAGGTATAATTGCTGTGGTTATGAGGTTAATTCGCGCAAATTTGATAAACAAAGAAATTTGAGAATCTTCAAAAGGCCAAAAGCTTGAAATTGTTTATGTTGTCATATAGACAAAGGGATGCAATTTGACATATTAATGTTTGAACATTTTTACATAACATCTGCAAGGAGTGACTTGTTTAGTTAATTCTGAACTAAAAGACTTGATCTTAACAGAACCTCCAGCACAAAGATCATAGCAACATGTAACTCCATAAATGCGATTAAATTCTTTCAACTGCAGTCGCATATTCTCGCTGAAATGCTCATACAATATTTTACAACTAGCTCAAAAGGCCAAAGATCTCACGAGCAGCATCAACGCGATTGCACAACAGCCACGTCTTGGCTAAAACTGCGATGATCTGGATGATAATTTCCATATTAAGTCAATCACATTTACCTTGACATTTAACCACCCGCAATTCATTTTCGCGATCAAATCCGCAGAGATCAGCGATCTTTGCAACAAAGCGCGTCTCCGCTTTTTTACAATAGTTAGCGCTCGTAGTCGCGAATGCACTACAACTATTCGCCACATTTGACGCCAACTCATATAAAATACTAGACGCACGCGTCCACCAGAAAGGCAGAAACGAAAAAACAATGAATTATCCACGATAATGATGATGATGGCCATCGACTTAGTGCACTCTGC
>JANSTS010005109.1:0-11368 GCA_026546915.1 Sylvicola fuscatus | reverse complement strand
ACAATGAATTATCCACGATAATGATGATGATGGCCATCGACTTAGTGCACTCTGCGTCTATATAAATGTAATTTGCAGCATAAAATACGTGTGTTTGTGTTTATATATTCTTAAGTTTTTTTTTTGTTTGTTTCTTGCCACACTCGCCACATATAAGTATATTTCATTGAGCGAGTGGAAGAAGTGTGTTGGACTGGCGTTCTCCCGAACGGTGGTAACTGATCGCTTTCGACACCTCCTCGTAAGCCACTTGCGTTTGATTGTTACAAATGTCCCAGCGGTGATGGACGAGATGGCGACTAGAATTTATATCTTGTACACAGCGAATATGTTAAGTGTTTAACATCTAACTGCGGATATTTACTGCAAATACCTGTGTCTTAACATATATGTTTTATGCTGTGCGCAGTAATGGAGTATTTGCGTTAGATAAAGACGTTTAAAGCGCGCGAAATTGTAAGCACATTGACGGATTATTTGTACTGCAGGCACGTATAGTATTGATAAGTCACATTGAACGTATCGTGAAGACGTGGATTGAGCGGCAAAAAAAAAAAAATCGTTTAACTAAGATAGTCGCGAATGTCTCGTCCGCCGGCAAATGACGGTTTGTTTGCTTTAAATATTTTTTGCAAGTGCGTTTGGTAATTTTTGATGTTTTGATGTTATCGCGAGCGATTGAGACGCGACATTCATCGGCATGGGAATAAAATATACATTTATTTATGTTTATACATCTTATTTGATTAGTTGAATAATTTATGAGCTCATTTTAATGAAAGAAAATATTATAACTTGTTGTTTTCTTGTTTTTAAGACACAGTTTTTGAATAATTTGTATTTTTTGGGCTTGCTGAAATGATTACATAAAAATTTATGCTTTGAAAATATTGTAGTAGTTTGGACAGAAAATGTCTGCACGAATACATTTCAATATTAAATTTTTATTTATAATAATAAAACCCACCCTGTTGCTCTAAGCAATCGTAATTCCAAAATCACGAACAAAACGAAAAACTCGTAAGTCTTATCAAAATATAAACAAACTTTCAAGTTTCAAGTTTTGCAAAGTTTTCATTTCACCTTACAGAGTCCTACACACAAAGTTGTTAAGCCTTTAGCTTGACACAAAGTGGAGCGCGCTTATCCACGGTATCTTATCAAAACGTGGCAATTATGTTCAGGTTCATGCCGTATAGGAAATGGGCGTTTGTATGTTGACTGCCGGAGTTATGCATTAAACAAGTGCACATTTCGAGCACACGCAGTTCGCGACAGGCTAGCACCTTATCGCGATCATTATAAAGTATATCGATCGTGCAACCATCTCATTATACAAATGACCGCCGTCTTAATGCACTGACTCCTTTCAACCCCCACTGAGCCCATACAATTCTAGGTCAGCATTCGCCAGTTCGCACAGAAATGCATTTTGTTGCAAAAACAAAAAAAAAAATTACCTTTACGACCAGAGTATCAATCAAAAATATTTTCTCAACAAAGAAAAAATCACTCGAGATCGCCAGTAATTGATTTCAATTTATGGCCATGGTTAGACGCTTTAATTGTGGGTGAGAAAGTTGTTTCTCAATTCGAAGTTGACAAGTTTTTCCTATAAAGCGTTTTCTGCTGAATTTGTTAACACAATTTAATTTTCCGCTTTGTTCGCCTGCCTTCTTGCGCAGGCCCAGTTTGCTCAACCAACGGCTTCTCATTACTGGGCTCACATTATATGATTTTTTTTTTAATGAGTTTGAAGGAAATCCATATTCTTAAAGTAGACGGTGCAATGTTGAGATACTCGTATGTTTGATTAGTGAGTCACTAGATAATTTGCGACAGTTTTGAGATAAGCTTGTGGTTTTAAATTTTAAATAAGTCTTTAGGATTTTACTTTTTTTATGCATTTCGTGTATTTCTATTCTGCGAAAGCTATGGCTTTCTGTTCCAAGAAGTTGAATACACGCTGGAATTAAGTAAACACGCGATATAATGTTGTAGATAAAAACGTGTGAGTAAGATTAGAAATTTTAATGTGAGCTGTTTACTTAATTCTGAATTATATTATTCGTTTGATTTACTTCATCCATAATTTTTTTTATGTAACACTTTAATTTTGTTAATAAACAAAAAAATCAATTGCAGTCTTAAGGAGCATATGCAATTTTAAAATTCATTTTCTATTTTGATGAAAAACTGCAAAAATGCAGAAACACAACTATTGACACTCCTGAATTTCAGCATTGAAGGAATAATTTTTTTTTCAAATTTGTCACACGTTTTTGTATCCAGTACAACTCGTTAACGGATGTCCTAATTAAAGTTAACTTTTGATAAGTGGTTTTCAACATGTAAATGACATTTATATTTTCTCCTTGATTCTTTCAATGTCACACAAAAGTTAATAAAAGTCTTTCAACAGCTATCAATAATGCGTCTCTATTTTTTTTTTTTTTATTAAGACAAATGTAAATATTGTATTATATATAATAAGTTTTCAGAAAATATATTTGTCTTAATAAATAAATAATTTCAATTTTAAATGAATGGATCAGTATATGATCAATGTTAGGTAAATATCAAAGTTTTTGAAAGAGGGAAAATTAATTGTGAATCAGAAATATTTTGATAATTTCAAGTTGTTTCTAAGTATAGTTTCAATAAACAGGCATTTCATTATAAAAGAAAACCTTCATTTGCGCTATGAAATATGATCGCGCTTTCATTATGCAACAACGAAAATTAATAGTGAATAAATTCATTGCAATTATTAATCAAAACTGGGTTTGTTACTGAAAATATTCACATAGGTAAATTGAGACACAAAAACTCCTTTAGAATGTTTCAACATTACATTAATGTTTTAAAGTATTTATGTCTTTTTTCGTGAATTTCGACAACTGTAATGAATCTCGCTTAATAAACTTTTATAATATTTCGTTTTATTTAATTTGAGTTTTCTAAAATACTCGTATAGTTCATTTTTAACCAAAAAAAAAAAGCACGTCTTAAGAAATTGCTTCCATCGCAATGTTGTGACGGTCCGCGTGTTGAGCTGTCATAATTTTCGATTAAATGGTTTCGAATATTATGATCTGCTGCTGTACAAACGTCATATTAGCACAAAGTATCTCCACGACTGCGCTCGGGGAATATTAACGATCAGGAAAATGTACATACTGCCAATGCTAAATCACACAGGTTTTCGCCGTATTCTGTTTTCACCATTTTTACGGCAATTATACGCGATCTTACGTCACCGTCATCGTTGACGCATTTCACGTCGATCTGCAGATATTAATAGAAAAGCCTATTTGTCTGCGACGGTTATATGCACTGAAATTTACTGCATAGCAAATGCATTCAGTTCTCATGCCTCACATGATATGTTATGCGTATCGAAGCCGGGCAGGACAGGCCAAAAGATATGGTGGTTAAGTAAAAATTGAAATTGTCATATAAAGATACATTGTTGTGTTTTCTGCGCGACGCGACTCTTGATTAGGACCGTTCGATAATCTCCTCCTTGGGTGCGAGTCAATAACTCTGTCCGCCTTCGTGATAGTTACAATTCCCATCGTTCCACATATGCTACGCGAATTGAACTTTTGTTATACGCGCTCGATTTATTGTTGCCCGCGCACGTGTGCCGCTGCTCATAATTTGCGAACGAATTTTAATTACATTTCCACATTTGCCGCGTTTGTTAGTCGCTTACGTGCATTGACGTGTGACAATCGCCGTCTATCATGAATCAGTTCGATTTAATTGAATGTATCCGAGTGCGATCGCGAATAAATTCTAGAAAAATTGCGCAAAATTCTATGAAATGGCATGTGGCGCAACTTTATACGTAATGTTTATGATTCGTCGTCGCACAATTGTCGCGCACTTTGGCTGAACCGCATAAAGAGTTGGTTGACATTTTTCGGTATTTTATGTGGCGTGGCTTTCCAGACAGCGCGGATTTTATCGCCGCACGCAACTCGCATATTGGCGATATGTAATTAGATTTCGCACTGCAATGGGTTTTTAAATGTTATTCGAACTGGGTGGAAGTTGTTTTACAAAACAATAAAAATATTTTTTAGTAAATTTTTTTTATGAATAGAATTTTGTTATTTATTCCCAATTTATGTACAGCATTGTTTTCTATAAGTTTTACATAATATTATTGTTAGAAATGCTCTAAAGTTAAATTATCACCCTGTTCATTGTGCAATTCGGCAGTGGGTTTTCTGTAAGATATCGTAAAGTAATCAATTTTACTTCAATTATTGTATTAAGCCAAATTGTGCAGCTCTGCAAAAGAAGAGAATACAAATAATGAAAAGCAACCTAATATATAACAACATAAAATTAATAAAGATAAATATTGAATTTATGAACTTTAATCCGAACGCCAATATACTAAAATTTTATCAATTCGGTGAAATCGAAACTCTTGTGGCTCACACGATTTTGCCGCCACACGGATCAGTTTTCTTGTGCGGAGTGGATATTTTTCGAGAAAAAATTAATGCTACAAGAAGCGCAACATTTCAAACGTTGTCTGTTAACAGGCCAGGTTCCAAAGAGTCACCAAAGAGGTCAGAATTAAACAGAACATTGAAAATTAATCCGGGCGCACGTGATTAAGCTTCGATTTATCATATATTGCCCAAAAAACTCATCTCGTAAGTCGTAAGGCCCCTTGGACGTTGGAAATGCTGCGAGACATCGCGACAGTCATTAATTGTGTTATGATGGCAATGTGAGATGAGCTCGGATGACACCAGTGTCGTACTTAAAACTGGAGAACATCCATATGAGTGATCTTTGTGTTGTGGCCAAAAATCGTTTTCAACAACAACAAAAAAAAACATTTACAATGCGATTATTTTCGTGCGCTGGGAGATTGGAAGCAACGCACGGAAAATGGGCGCCAATAACCAATGAAATCTGAAACGCGCGGATATCACAATTCACATGTGGACTGTCCACCGCGGCAGTGGCTGTTGTCGTCTGATTGGTATTTGACCGCAGTCTCTATTGTACAATAGCCGTTTAGATAATTTATATTTCATGTGAATATGTTGAATATTTGTTATGTGGCTTGACGCAGCGCCATAGTGGCCGCGGTGATTACGTCAATGTCAAAAAGGTTGTGGGATTATTGATTTCAATAAATTGACGCGAACATTGGAACATATTTACAGCGTCTGTTTGACAATATGGCCGAGTATTTATTGATGGGAACAAGATTGCAATGTGGATTTTGCACAACTTTTGTGAACACCGCGTTTTGAAATAAATATCTTATATTTTGGATTCGATGTTTATTTAATGTATTTTTTATGTTTACAAAATTTATATAAATGAACCATACAGAATTTAAAAATCATTTTTTAAATTTTCTCAAATGGTACCATATCAGTTCAAACACTCGGAGAGAACCTACAACTGTCTTCAACTTGAAGGTCATTATAGAATTATATCAACATATTCAGCTCATAAATCGCTTCCATCATATAAATTTGCCACACAAACAGTCGCTCCAATATGGCCAGCACGCGAAACAAGAACATTAATTGCAGCAACATGTTAAACATTTAAATAGCAAAACAGACATTTTGCGATTGTCAAACGCCATAAATAGATCAAACAAACAATTTGATTCTTGCGCTGTATGTTTATGTTGTTTCTCGTTATCTCCAGCACCGATAGTGTCGGAGAACAGCGTGCCAAATGGTCAGACACATTGTAAAATATATAATAAACAGACGCACACGCTGCACACACACACACACGCTGGCGTGCATTATTGCAAGGAAAGGTGCAATGTGCTGCAGACGCGAGTGCGACTTGATATAGAAAACGGCTGGAAACTTTAACGTATTCCACAGCCAGTAAATGTGAATTATTTGAAAGACAGGCGACAAGACAACCAGTTAGACAAAGATTAAGATTGTAGGTCTTGTGTTGAATGCGGCAGGAAAAGCTTGCACAAAAAAAATGGACATGGTTAAGGAATATTGAAAGAAAAGTCTTAAGTGAGGTAGAAAAGCGAAAAAAAAAACAAATAGTTTCGGTGACGCAAAATGTGGTTGAAAAAACACTTGAATTGTGTGTGAGATCGGGCAAGACAAGAGTTGCAGCAGAATAGCATTATGGGCGTCAATATATTTAGCTGCAATATGTTCACACACTGCGACTGCACTGCGCGACAAGAACTTTATCTCAGTGCGCGCCAAACGACGTTGGTGTTTTTCAAACGAAAATTGATTGAAAATTAATCAGCATATGAAAATGTGCCATTACATAAATTTTAAACAATTGCAAAAGAATTCGCACAGCACACCACAAATTTGCATTCGCTGTTGACTTGTAAGAAATACGCCGAAGGCATGACTGTCGCTGAATCCTAAATAGTTACAAATAGGCAAACAGAAAAAGAAACCCATGGGAGGACGCTGAACGGCGTTGTTGCGCAACTGCAGCGCTTGGCTGACACACATGCAGCCCGCATCCATCTGGGAACCATGTTATTATATTAATATTAAAATTTCCCATATATTATATTTATGCTAAATACTTGAAGTGTGGCTCATCCATCCATCCATCCATCCATCCTCCCATACGAAATTTCACATACAAACGATTTAATGATATCTCAGAGCCGCCATTTTTGATCCGGTTGAGGCTTGACGCTTTTGCGCAATGCGCCAGACCGCATTTGCCTATGTGACTGATGCTGTAAATCTATATGTTCTCGGTGCAGTGGAAAAGGAAATCATAATCTGCCACATTGCGATAATTGTTGTGGGCATACATTTCAATAATAAATAATAATTGATTAATAATAATTGTAGCTGTGTCTATTCGCGTATTAATATGCGCTGTGGGATTGGGATGTGGTAGCGGACGCAGTCAATGTGGCAACTGCAGTTAATATTGTCAATACAATGACGTGCTCCTAATTGTTGTGTTAATTTACATGTGATTTGTTCATATATCATGACTCATTTCAATTGTTTCGAATTCATTTCAATTGAATTACTTTGATTTTAAATCAGTTTGTCTAGATTATGTGTCAAAATTGAGAAATATTTTTTTATAATAAAAAAGTGTGAAGATTACTTCAAAATCCTATTATAAAATACACTAAGAACATTATTTAACATATTTACATAAAACAATTTATCACACAAAAGAGTTTCCAAACAAACCACAGAACTCGATTAATTCGCAAAGAAAAAAGCTTCTCTTCTGCGGAGGATGATAAATGGTCTAATTATGCTGAATGCCAATGATGGGAATGGTTTGTCATTTGCATCATAATATGCTGCTGCTGTTGCTGGTGTGCACTGCTCAAAGCTACTCCGCCACATCCAATGACGTCTAGCGTCTGCATTTGTGAGACTTTGCAAGAGCGAGTGTGATGGCATGCCACCAGCCCTGAGGTGGTTATAAAAGTGCAACAGACGTTTGGTCCAATGCATACAAAGTAAAATATTCGCAACGGTCCACACGCTGTGCTTGAACTCTTCCAACAAATAAATTTCGCAATATGCTCAATTCAAATTTATGGAATACTATTTTGCAAAATATTGTCCTAAATATTTTTGTGCTGATCAATTTCGTTGTTATTGGCTGGCGCTGTGTGTGAAGGCACTCGCAGCATAAATGCATTTCGAATTCGTATGCACACATTCAGTCAGAATATATAGCACATCTAACGCTGAACATGAGCCGCAATGCCATTTGCAGAGTATGTGTCTTATCTGGCGATCAGACAGTACGAGACCTTAGGTGCCATTGCGCGCATATTATGCTTCTAAAACATATATCGGAGTGCACATACTGCAGACGGCATCGCACGGGCCGCGACATTTAAATATTACGTGTGTCGCGCCACAGCGAGTACGCGCTCGAAATATTTTCGCTGAAGCTTTTTCAGTGTGGCGCAGCGCTTTTTTTTTTGTGTAAAATAAAACTTTTACCAACATACTCGCTTTTGGAGTTGGCTGAATTTGTACAATCGCGTGAAACTGTTCAATGCAACTGAATCATCGGATGCAGCCATGTTAGCGGCTGCAAGCGTATACGATTTGACAGTTCAAAGTTCTTGATCGCAAAGTTTAGGGTTAATTTCATGAAATATGTGTGTTATTTCTCAGCGTTTGACATCTGAAAGCAACATTGTTATACAAGTTTTGTGTGTTTCGACCTTATATGGAACGCTTTTTTATTTTACATTTATTACAATGTTATGGGAATTAAAATTAAAATGAAAATGTCACCAGTAAAACGTTAAGAGACATTTGAACCGTGAAATATACTCATTTATATGTTGTATTTAAACCCTCCCATTGTCTCCTCTTGACGCCTTTATTCAAAAAATTCATTTAATTGCGCGACATCAATCGATTAATTGGGCCATTGTTCGATGAGGTCAATCATATTTTTGCGCCGCGGATTATTCATTCCCATGTTTGCATGCGCTTGGTTATTTATTTGGGTCGACGCAAGGAGTCAACCCCCGGTGCGTTTTATGATGAGGCACCCCGCGAGTTGTGCATATAAGCGCAAACTCAACTCGCGCACAGAATCGATTTGTCTGGCCGCATTTATGTATTTTATTGTTGCAGCATATACACATAATAATTGTGTGATGAAATAATGAGCGCGCGCTCTCTTATTGAAGTCGCAAGGAGCCCAGACAAGAGCTAGTCAATCTAAAGACTTATTTCCGTCGATTGTAGTGCTGCTTTCATTTTAGATAGAGGTTTTGCGATTCATTTGTGCGAACTCTAATCGTATTAAGATGTTTGAGAGTAATTTAATGAAAGCTCGTTGAAAGCTATAAATTTTCAGTTGGCAAATTACTGCGTTGCGAAATTATTTATATTGTTGAGCTTTTTATGGAACATAAATATATAGTTGGGGCTTACATGTTTATGGACGCATTTATTTGAACTAGAAACAAATCGGTTTTTATATGAAAGAAACAAACGATTGACATTGTATTGAAAATTTCGTTATTTTAAAGAATAAATTGTGTAAGATCATTTTCTTGATGTTTGACAATAATTTCCCCTTGGCTATTTGAACTCAGCAGTTTGTTTATGCCATTTTCATATAGCACCTTCATTAACTAGCAAAGACACAGCTGCAGTGAACGAACACACGATGACATAAATTGCATTCATGTTTTCTACTGTGCATCTTTCATTATACATGCAAATTGTAAGGAGGTACAACGATTGCCTCATTAATTACTTAATTACCCCCTGAGTCATCTGCACGATGTAATCTCATTTTTCTGCTACGGCCTGTTATAAAATCGCGATGTGGAATAAAGTCGCATAACATCAAACACGACCACAGCTGCAGCAGCAGCCACGACAAAAGCAGCACGAAAAAAAGGGCATCATAAAACACATTAAATCGAAACACATCACAAATCAATTGCTGTGGAACACACTAGGAGGTCTTTAAGATTTTTTTCGGAGTTTCTTGACAGATTTTATGCGCTGCAGCGAAATTTAAATGGACCGCTATTAAATTCTCGGTGCAACATTGCATTATATTGATATTTAACTTTACACTGAGCGGAACTTATGCGATGATTGTTGACTGAGAATGCCCAGACAGAACACACCTTCTTGCGGAAATGCTCGTATATGAGCCAAAGGCGCACGACTGCAAACAGGTGATGAGTTCCGAGCGAATGTAGGTGAAGATTCCAGGCCTTGCATTCGGATGGAATGGTTTGGTTGCATTATTGTTGTCGCATTGTGTCGATGTGGGTGGTGTGTGATAGAGAAATACTTAAGACATCAATATGCAAAAGTGGAACACTGCCATCGAAATTGGAACCGAATATAGAATGAACGCGCTCTACAGCTTTTGATCGCATGTGGGATGCTTCATCTAATCATTGTGACTAAATTGAAAAGCTGTGCGCATATGAGTAGATGATGCATGTAGGATGCTTAAGTGTTTTATATACATACGAGTATATATACTGTGCAACAAAAAAACATTTTATGAGATTTTTATTCAAATTAGATATTCTTTATTGTTTTTTAAGTGAAGCGTATTATATAACGGGCAATATGGCGTTGGCATGTCAATTCATTGCGACAAATAAAATGTCTATTGAAAAGCTCTGCATATATCTTACCGAGACAATGCGAATAAAAAAAAGTTAACTTCATCGACCGGATCTGGTAAAAGCTTAAATCAAAAAGCTTGTGCAGCTGCAATATTAATATACCATTACGCGACAAATTTATATTCTGCATTTATCTATGACTTTTATGTCTTAATAAATAAACCTCAATAAATTGATATTCGCCAATCGAATGCTCTCAGTTGATTTTCGATAAAAACTTGTCTCGAGTCCATTTAAAATGATTTTAAATCGCCGACTGTTCCTTTGGCATGTATCTCAATATAGCCATTCTGGCCTCTAATCCTTGCCAGCCCCATTGTGTCCATTCTGACCATAGTAAACGCTGATAAATCCTATATGTATTTATATGGTTGACCAGTGACCAGTGCCGACACCACAATATGTTAACGAATGTATGTGGCAGTATGCGATACGTACAAGCACTCAGAGTCGCAACAGCAAAGTTTAAGAAGAAAACGACTTCAAATCGACACGACAAAACACATGTGAGAATGACTTTTATGAGATAAAATATTTTCCCCATTTTAAGGCATACAACGAACGCTAAAATTAAATTGTCATTACATAAAATTCAATAAAAAAGATAAATAAAAATGTGCACTCTGGTAGTGTTTGTAAATGCAAACAAGCGCGAGCTCATATGCAAAGAGAACCAGAAGAAAAAAGGAAAAAATCACATCGGAAAGCACGTTGTAAAACAGCAATCGATAAATACTGGAATTCAGTTCTCATATAATACACAGACGCGCTGCAGCTAATAACGTCAAAGAATTGACAAAAAAGTGTGTTGTTTTGGATTAAGAATAAAATAAAACCACAATTCAACAAAAAAACGACAACATCGCGACTTAAAGTTAATCGTCATTATCCGAATGCCTGAACTTTGACGATTCTGAGCTCTTCGCCGTTGCGTTCCATCGATACCAAATTTACTTCTTGAATCACCTACAATTCCTAAGAAGAACAAAAACAAGAAAATTCACTTACGGTGAAAACAGAAAATTAAATAAAATAATTAACAAAATAAAATCCATTAACACCTTGTTGAACCATATTTTATACGACATTTAATTCAGAAAAAAAATATTTTAAAAATTCTCTAAGTCTAACGTTTCTTAGGCAAATAAGAATTCCATTCAATAATGAGATGTAATGTTTCAAAATGTGAGCAAAATGCAAGATGCATAT
>JANSTS010005108.1:58261-87727 GCA_026546915.1 Sylvicola fuscatus | reverse complement strand
TCTGCATCATTAGAATATTTTAAAAATGCATAGATTCGCTACAGTAATGCAGTTTTCCGAGCCAAAAATACTGAACGGATTTTATTCATTTTGACCATTTTTTTAACAGATCTTGTGAAGAAAATGAATAGAAAGTACATCTAAATGCACTTTATATGAAAAACAATCAAAACTGCATAAAAAAAAAACTGCTTAAAATGTTCACAAAATTTTTGCAAAATTTCCCAAAAAAACTAAAAAATTAAGACAGAGTATTGAAATCTCACGTAGTTGTGCATTTTTAAACTTCAGTTTCCCGAGCCAACGATGCTAAAAAAGTAATTTTTCCTTGCTAGATTTTTGTTAACTATCTTGATAACGGCTCCGTTTTTTATAATCCCATCATCTCTAATAAACAGGAAATAGTATAACAAAAGTGGTGAATTTCAGTACAAAAGGTGTGTGTCTTAGACAAAAAGGAGCTTTATCGCTTGCAATAACTATCAAAAGTTGATTGAGCTTTTGAAGGAGCTGCACTGTCGTCGGTACAGGTTATTAAAAGTTCTTTTATAACAAAATAAAATTCAATTTTCACAAAAGATTGTCAATATTCTTACTTAAAATCTTTGCAGGACACAGTGATTATCACTGACCAGCTTTGTTTTATACGAAAACACATTAAAAGCATTTCGAAATACAACCCTGTTGAAAAGCATACGCTACTGGTCGATAAACAGAAAGTATCGTGAAATGAAAGGTTCTAATTCAAATTTCATTCATTGTCATGCGCAGAAAAAGTCACTAAATTCTGGATACAATATAAGCGAGTAATATCGGCATAATGAACTATATCGTCACCTGAGTACATGTGTATCATTATCAAGCGAACCAAATAATGCAGTCTTAAAGCAAATTAATTACAGCAAAGGAAAACTGCCAATCTATAATAATTTGTCAATAGACGAATAAATTTCCATAAGTTAACGGAGATCGTGGGGGAGCGATGCTGGTCGCATTGCATGCCACCCCCAGAATCCAGATGTGCTGGTGTACTGTTGTCTGTTACTGAGTTCAAGTGGCGACTATATCCCTCAGCTGGAGAAATGAAAATGTGCGCCACTCACCAAGTCTGAAACTCTGAAGTCACTAGGCGCTGCACGACGCGACGCGATTCGCGACGGGTGAGCATATCCTCGCTGTTTCGCACGAAACGGCACTGATTCAGTTCGCCGTCTGAATTCGTTGGTGATTAATGTCGCTCGCAGGACAGTCTAGCGCGTAACTGCTCCCGATATATTTACTCCACATACATATAAGGAATTCTAATTTTAGGGTTATGTGGAAGAAATCGTGTTAAAAGAAATAAGAAATGAGAGAAAAATCTTCAAACCGGTTTTCAATTAGACAAATTAAAATGTGTCATGTGTGAACAAAAAAGGAGAAGCTGCTCATTGTGAATGCGAATAGAGCAGATGGTGCATGGTTGTCGGCGTGCGGGTTAGGGACGAAAAGCGTCGTCAGTTGAATGAAGCTTTATCGCGATTGCTAAATGAAAGGATATCGATGTTGTGCAGTGCAATTGTGGTCAGAAGGAAAATAAAAAGCGAAGGAAATCTTTACATGATTTCAAGTGTATGAGAAGTGCACTCTAATGAATGTGATACATTTGCCCTTTGGGATGCATTGTGTCTGGGTCTCAAGAGTTTTAGAAGCTTAGACGCAAGAGTATACGCGTTACAAGAGGAATTGTTTCTTTGTGTTGCTTAAATGTGTGAGCTATTACGAGTGCAAATGGAGGAGCTGCCGTTGCCAACAAAGGGAAAATATACAACGTTTTTATTGTGCTTATATTTAGCGATGTGAATCGAGTTTTAGTGCTGTGCCACCCAATCACATAAATGCCGTACTGTGTCTAGAAGCATACACACATTGTTGAGATGATGTGAAAGCAATTTCACTCGTGAAAATAAAATTATTCAGCCGAGAACTCAAGGGATATCGCCGATGTGTGTAAGGAATGTAAGTGCCAATTCAACTACCACTATTTATTTATTGCATTCTACAGACGGAAGCTCCGGTCGGCTGGAATGCTAAATATGTTTCGTGACTTTAATGTAGACTTCAACATCGTTTGCTTCCTTGAGCATAATCCAATTAAATCAGGTCGACTGCAATTATAGGAAGCAAACCATGGCTGCTGTGCCGTGCGAATAAATGAAATACGTTTTGCCTCTTAAAGAGTGAAGCAATGCAGAAAATCAAAGCCGAGCTGCATAGTGCACATTGCACACCTCACACTTGAGGCATTTATTATGCACAATGTTGACATACTATAGAAGCATATCAACATTGGCATGTGTAGTATACGCGGCGGTACCGCTTAGTCGGCACTCGGCGGTGGCTCTGTTACCGGCTTACTTTGATAAACAGCGAGTTTCTCGGAGAACGTGCACTCCGATTCAGCTTGTGCAGTCTTATGTGCGATTACAAAATTATGCACAATGCGCGAATATATTTATTCCATAAATACATAAATAAATCGAATGCTGAGCATTCACATAATTTAGGTCTGTGGCAATAAATCCTTGAAAGGGAAAATCACAGATTCGCTTGGAAAAACGTTATGCGGGAAAATGTTGCTGGCATTTTTTGTTGCCGCATCGCGTCAGGTCGGCGTGTGCAGAGCCAAGAAGGTACTCCGTGGAGGAGCTCCGGCTGGAGTTGGTAAGGCCAAAAATGTTGCAAATCCAAATTAAATTTGTTTTGCAAACTTTGAAAGGAACACCGGCTGACATAGGCAAAAACAAATCGAATTGTGTGCGTATACAATGCCACCCCACACTCTATGTAAAATGGGGTTGATTTGAGCATAATGCTACACATACAAATATTCGTTTCATTCGCAGCATATAGCAGATTTGTATGGCTATAAGACAAGCAAGGCAAGTTTTGCTAAAATATCTCAATCGGCTTGTCGTCGCGATGCATTGCCTGTAGACCTAGAGACCTGGCTAGATTATTTGTTGCTATGGCGATAAGGCAATAATCCTTTACATATAGTCGGCAGTCACATAAATTTTCGGAACATTAAAAAGAAACTACTGATACCCATAAAGAAGGTGATATTGTTGAGAAAATATATATCAGAAGTCACAATATCAATCAAACGAAATTGAACCTTTTTAAGTTATCTATATTCGTACCTTCTTCTATTATAATTTATAAGGTATATTGTGCCATACTGAAAAAGGATTTCTATCTTGACATTTTACCTATTGCCTGATTTATATTACTGCAGATAACGGGCAAATTTTTATGTTTCTCTTATTTTTGTCAAACGCAATAATTCGTATGTGAACAATTTTTACATTAACTAATTAACTTTCTTGTGAAGTGTTACTCAATCAAATCAACAAATTAGTTTTAGCGAAGACAGAAGATATTAAATATATTTTTCTTTCAGTAATCGCTATTTCATATTAGATTGATTAGTTTAATCAACCTGAAACATTCGTTGTTACTCACATTTATTTTATTTTTTTTGTCTGAAAAAGTCTTTATAAAAAGAACGAAGATCGTCTCTTAGTTTTCTAAACCGTTTACAAGACTAGACACAAGAGTCTAGACTTTAAACTTATGTTAAGTTTCACCCATATGACACACCAAAGTTTATGCTCAACATTATTCATGAAAATATATGTTTTGAAAGGCCGTTATTGGCAATGGTTAGATTTGTCAACGAATTTTTGACTTTTGACACCATGGGGTGGCTCTTAACAAAATGTGTGCGCATTTCCTGTTCTAAAATCGACTCATTTCCTGTCGACTTTTCTTTTATTTCAAAATAAAAGTGAAGGTTGGAAGATGGAACCAAAAGTGTTTTTCTCCGGGCTTTAACGGATTTGTAAATTTCTCGACACTTTAAAGTTTGATCACAAAATTCTTCAATTTACAACCACATAAGAAATTAGAAAAATCTTTTCGTTTGCTGATTACTTAATTATTATATTCTGAAATGTTGTTAACATTTTAGGGAAGATGAACAAACTTTTGAACATTTAAAATGAACCCTAATAAAATGTACACTCTTTATTGATCCAAACTTTTTTAATAACACTTTTTCCTCAAGATAACATATCCTTGGCATCTTCGCCCGTACACATAAAATGACCACGACTCAATACGCTGCGTGAATCTGTTTAATGACCGTCAACATATTTAACCCTTTCCGGAAATCGGTCATTCCAGTGTTTCGACTTAAGTACTGACACTTGAAAGTTTGTAAACAAGATTGTAACAAGCCAAATCGATGTGGCCTCACCCCGAAAATTCCCACACGACTGGGTAGGCGTCATGTGAAAACGGCCTTTCAAGTATGTGCAAAGTGGGCTTACGACATCCTGACAGAAGCTCTGGCCTATTTATTTGCTTTTGAGGCGAAATTACTTTTTTATCAATTAAAAACTTTGGCACTGATTTTGCGTCGAAGAAATATTTTATTAAAATGTCGGCTGTTCTCGGCTTAACGAATCGTTAAGACTCCGAAAATCACCCTTGTGTCGACTTTAAATGCGTCTTCCGAATTACAAGCGACCACATCCGGTCTATTATAATTGCATCAAAAACACAATTATTGTCGTACACAACTTTTGCCAAAGTGCTTTGTCGCTTTGTTTACTGATAAGCATGTCCGGTTCTGAAATAATTACGGTCTTGTTTAGTCGCTGAAGGAATATAAAGTTAAAAAGTAAACAGAGGAGTTTTAAAATTTACTCCTTCCGGTAAACATGTCGCGTCGCGTCGACGAGTAATCTATTATGAATATCTTTAAAGGTAAACAAAGTGAATTGATGATTTGCTTATTGATATTTAGTTCAGTGTAAAATAATTAAAAAATTAAACTGTCATTTTAAAGTTAGTTTTAGATTA
Organism: Sylvicola fuscatus; assembly: GCA_026546915.1. Classification (NCBI taxonomy): domain Eukaryota; kingdom Metazoa; phylum Arthropoda; class Insecta; order Diptera; family Anisopodidae; genus Sylvicola; species Sylvicola fuscatus. The sequence continues at coordinate 82,819 of JANSTS010005108.1, read as the reverse complement.
GTTTTAACATTGTTGAAGGATAGTTTTTTAACATAGATTAGTTGTTTACATTTGTTTTGTAACAGCTTAATTTTTTTTGTGGTAACAGTTCAGTTCACATTTCATAAATGTTTCCTCTGAACGAAAAATGCAGCCATGTAATATGATTCAAATTAAATTTTATCATCGAAAGTTATAATTAGTACTGTAATACATGTTGTTGAAAAATATGACTGAATACCTTAAAACTTAATCTATGCGACAGTGTTGATGGTGTTCAAGGGAATAAGAATATACTTAATGAATTCTGAATTTACATATAATACGAGTACGTTATTTAGAATTTATAAAAATTCAATAAATTCAACTAAATTGACTGACTTAAAAACAAGTCTTTAGTCTAATTACAGAATCTCAAACGACTTTTTGGTACTCTGCTTTCTTCGTTTATATCTTCTGTTGTGTTTGTTTTCCCCCAACGTACGTTTTATCGCTTGTTTTCGTTGTCCCTTCTTTTAATACCTTTCTATATTGTTCCATTTTCTTATCGTTTTTTCTAAATCCTTACTTACATTTTCGTTTTACGATTACGTCGACAACCTTCATATATTTTCTTTGTTAAAGTTTTGCCAGGATTTTCACTAATATTCCCTAAAAATTCCGACAGTGCAATCTTTCTTGCAGACATCAACAATAGAGGAATTTACAAACCAACGATTATTCGTAAAAGCTTAGAAAACAACACTTCAAATTTTGATAGATGGCCAAATTGACATGCCACTAAAAACTAATCGTATTGGTCCCCAAAACGATGAAATCTTCCTTAAGCTTCCATTAGCATAAAAAGCATAACATTCTCCCCGATTTAAATCCTGCATGAACCAACAAAAATGCCATCACGTCATGAACATAAATACTTTTCCATCTGCACCAGAAACCCAATAGAAAATGAATGTGTTTTCAGCTTTGGGTTTTCTGGGTGTTTTGGCCCAAAATGAAGGCAGTATTTAAATTGGTCTTATAAACAAGGGAGCTTATTGATGTTTGGACTTGTTGATGGAAATCCAAAAGCTTTTCATCAACAGAAACGATTTTTATTTAGTTTTGTTGTCCAGCATCACGCACGCGAAATGCATCAATTCATTTCACACTTGTCACGATATATTAGACATTAAGTGTGACTGTTAGGTTGGTGTTTACAGCTAAATAGAACATCCAAATAGAACAAAACCTTTAAAGGTGACTGCAAAAAGCGGCACAAGAGTGTCAAGAAAATATGTGAGACTCATTAAGATGGAAAAAAAAAAAAACAGAACATCCCTGAGCGCCATGCGTGCGCGTATGTTATGAACAAAGACTAAGCAGCACCGTGGGGAACATTCCTTTCAAGTTGCTCTCCCTTTCAGTTTTATCATTTTTAAACAAGCCGCTTCTCAACTTTAAAGCAACACAATGCTGGCGCTGAAACTGTAAAGAAGAACGACCTCGACGAACAGAAAAAATTCAACTTCAATTAAAGTGGATTTTAAAGATTTCAATTAAGTTTCAGCCAACCATTCATATACTCGTATTTATGATCCAATTTCGCTTGATTCGCACAGTTTGCATGCACCGCTTTCAATTCAATTCACGGAAGAGCTTTTTTTCCGCAAAGAAGCTTGCGTTCATAGATAATGCATATTTATGTTATTGCATATTTCATAATACTCACAGTGAAGACAAATGACCAAATTATAAAGAAAATTGCGCAGGTACAACGACATCATAAAAAAGTTAAGATATTCAGGATTCGCGTATAAGCTAAACAAACATTGCATAAACTTAATAAATATGATTCAAAATGTATGGGGTTGTCAACCCCACGGAAAGCTGCATGCCCTATTCCCACCCTAATGCTTATGCGTTCTTATACCTGCGCTGAAAATGTTATGAGTATGCTCTCTTCGCCAAGCCACCTCAATTTTATCGTTCAACGTTCAATGATTCCTTTGCTCCTTCCATGTTTGCTCCTTTACACCCAACCAGCCTATGACTCTTCACATTATGTACTCGTAGAAAATATTGCGGATTGCGGTGCTCAACACAAACTGCTACTCTGTGCCGACATTAAGCACAATATCTCACAAGTTGCAAGACTTTTTTGTTTCTTACCAGATTCTGGGCGGTAATAGGAAGAAAATCACAAGTTATTGATGCAATTATATTGGCAAATATATAATTATTCCAAAAAATGTATTTCAAAGAAAATTGTTGCGTGTTAAACGAGCACAGGTTTTCCATTGAAGTTCCAAAACATTGACATTTAATTTGTTTACAATGTCGTTGACGAATTCAACGTCGTTATTGGTAATTTTATGATTATTTACACTTTTACCATAATGTTGCAACGGTTATAAAGTAATCATAATGAATGGCATCAGTGGCTTAATCAATAGTCCACTCAGTCTTTTTCATTAATCATTAATCTTATTTGCGCGGATCAAATATAACTCCGCAGTGTATTGAAGCCACTTACATTTTATGGAGAAATTTTAATCCCAAAATAAAGAAGACTTTGTAATAAAATTGTGGCGAAATAAAATTTCCCGTGACGATATGTTTCATTTGAGTAGCATGCCTTAAGGAGCACATAGATCAAGATATATCTTGGCTGCTTTCTTATTTAATGCCTTTAAGCTAAAGCTTTAATTTTATTATATTATCAAAGGATTTTCGCTCTCATTGTGCATAAACTCGAAATGGGTCATATAATGTGTGAACTGCATAGCGTTCGTTTCGCTTGAATTTAATGTGCTTACAAAATATAATATACGAGCATAAGTCATTGGCACATACCAAAATTTATCATATTAGTCATATAAGTTATAACTTACCTTTGCTGTAATAACAACTATATACACTCTTGATCCTTGATATTACCACCCACCTCCTGCGAGAATCTTCACGCTTGTGCTATATGGCCTATGATTGTTGGCAATAAATGTTGACGCTAACTAGAAGGGCGGGCTTCAACATTTTACAAGGACATATAATAATAATATTAATAATTTTGTTTTCGGCAGTAAAGAAAAGATTTTTTGTCGCGCCAACGACACGAAACGACACCTAGAGAGATCCTTAGCAAAGGTTTGTGCCCGGCATTAAACAGCTTTATTATTTATGCAGTGGCACAGACCTTTCCGATTCATATGATAATGTCTTAATCAATATGTGTGCTTAACAAGAAATCTTAGGCGATTCTGTTCATAAAACAAGTGGAAGGTACTTACAAGGTTCTGGCTGTCTGGGCTTCATTGAAATTTATTAAGCTCATAAAAAGCGCTATGTGCGCAGAAAAGGTTGCAAGTGAAATTGAATTTTCCACCATTAACTTTGGTTCAAATTATTTAGGGAATTTTACATTCACGATGTGAATATTTATTCCAGTTAAGAAAGCAATTCATATCCGTTTCCGTGATAGCGAGCGCTTTACCGCTTCTTTCATCTCCTGACTCCTGCACACACATTATTGGGTGGCAAACTGTTCAGTGGAATCGATACATATATGCGTGTTTGCGTTCACATCTTATTCATTGGATTATTAACGCCTCGAGTACTTCTCTTAAGTGTGGCTTTGCGGTTGAGTGAAAGGCCAATTATAATTGACTTTTTTCTTATTCACAGAAAAGGAAAAAAAAATTGATTGGACCGAGCGTTATAGATGGTGATATAATTAAATTCGTAATCCCACGATCATGCTTATTGTTAGAGACTCCTTAGCGAAGACAACATGCAAATTGTACAAATCTTAAGTTAATCCTTAAGAAGCCAACGAATTCCGGCTTCGAGACTAATTTCGTCCATTATGCCCTGGAGGCAGGAGCGAATATGAAGCTTTCTTGTCAAGATTTGTGCCTTAGTGGTGAGTGTATCACTTTCATTTTGCATTAATTAAATAATTCGTGCCCTTGCCCGTATAATCACAATATTTACGCCAGACTTTCATAGTGGATCAAATTTGAATAATGATAATTCATAACATCTTTATGTATTCCATAATTTTAAAACAAGTATTTATAAATTTCCCAACACAATGTATCTAAATTTGTACATGCGAGCACATCAGAAGAAAGGGTTCATTATACATTTCACACACAGAAATGGTATCATTGATTTGCCCTATTCATGCGTTCAATTACATTGAAACATGCCCGAAATTGTATAAAAGATATCATAATATCTAAATGTAATCAAAGTCAAATAAAAGAATATAAATATATAAGACACTGTATTAGCCGCCAGACTATTCAGCCTCACACACTTTTCGTCCTTGCCAATTTGTATACTCACAAACAGATAAATGCACCAATCAAGTGGCCCTATCCGGAGAAGGTCCCCCTCCCTCCTCCTCCTCCTCCTCCGAACAGCCCACTTATTAATGCGTAAAGGAGCGCACTTCCCGAATGAATTCTTTTGCAATAACAATTATTCTTGAGTGAGAAAAGACTGGCACAGCGCACGCCAAATGTATTCATGGAATCATTATATTTAAAAAGTTGTGATTATAAACCGTGGAATTCGACTGAACTCAAATAAAATGAGATGAATGTTTAATGTTTAATGCAAAATCTCTCCACAGCATAGCGCCCGGGAAAATCAATTAGCGTATTAGAAGCAAGCTAAGCGACGAAAGTAAAGTAAAATATGCATTAAAAGACGTAGAAAGGGAGTGAAGAAAAAAATTATTACGGTTTTGCATATTTTCAGCGCAAGCAAATTTAAAATTTGACGTGTTTGCCATGTAATATTATGAAAAGAGCATAATGTCACATCATCCGAGCGTCCCGTCTCGGCGCGAGGGGTGCGTTGTCACAGAGTGTCACAAATCCTCCGACCGCCGCGGCGTTCCATTACATGCGTGACATCCCCTGCGTACGACTTTGCAACCCTGTGAGCTGGATTGCGTGACATCTATGCAAATACATACAATGTTTTTATGTTTGCGAAAAATATACGGCTGCTATTTGTATACATATTTAAAAGCGGCGCGGCGCGGCAGTTCTTTCGCCGCGAATTTCACTTCCGGAAACTTATTAACTATGTATCATTGCTAATATTTCGCCAGCATTTTTGATTGCAGAATTTATGTTTCCACACAAACAATCCATTAGCTTAAGAAGTTCAGCACTTTTTACAGTCAGACCATGCACATTGTTCTACAACAACTGGAAAACCGAACACTTTTCCAATTTTGCAGTATTGATTGTATATTTCTAAAAATTGTGGGTTTAGTTGCATATGCCAGAAAAGCATTCTCATTTGAAATATATTTATTTCATCAATCTTCCAACATGCTTGAATTCATCTCACGCATCGATGCTTTTCTATGTTTATACATATCTTGTGTATACGGCTTTTGCTCTTGGGAAATGTTTTACTATACGCTAGAACCGTGCGGAGAACATCCCTTAGTTTGTTGAGTTGAGACTTCAGACTTGTTTTTTCGATAATAAATCTGGCATCTATCGACGAGGACGGGTTGGAATTGTTTCATGTTGTTCGTATAAGGACAAATAACTCGTACAATATATGTATGAATTAAGATCCTCATTTCGTTATATTGGTAAATCATATCATAAAGCCTTCTCGTAGAAATGAACTACCAAAATCAATAAATTTTCCAAATACAAACAAGAACTTTTATGTTCCATGCACGTTCCATACCTATATAGCATATATTATATGCTTGGGATATACACACACTAAGTACACTCTGCCTAAACAACCAATTTAGTCTTATGTAGCGTTCGAAGGATTCATCAGGCGTCAGATAACTCGTCGTATAGGTTCCGCATTAACTAAGGAAGTTGGTTGAAATCTTTCGACAATATTTTTCCTGCAACTTTGCAGACACTTCGAATGTGTTCGAAGGAACATACGCGAACTCATAAGTATATGTGGAGAAAAAAAAACGCAGCGCAGTTGTTCAGCTGTAAACAACATATGGTGTCAGCCTCTGGGCCCCCTCCCGTTATTCTATCACATATATGTATGATACGTTGGTTGATAGAGTGCTTAAATAGCTAACGGGTAAATAAAATCTATCGGTGTGGTACATCGTTATGTTGTGTAGAAAAACGTTGTTGCAAAATGGGATAAATGTTGTTTGGGGAATAAATTCAACTGGAGCTTACAAGTTACAACATATTTCGCCGTTTCGCCTTGCCTGCCTGTTTCGATGTCGGCTGTTTGTTGGTCGATGAGCCAATTTAATGTAAATTTGTGGCAAACCATTAGGTACGGCACTTTAACTGTCTATGTTTATGCTAAAAATCATTTGAACTTAATGATATTTACTGTTAGCAAACGTACCGGAGCCAGTGAAGAGGAAGAAAGTACGAGCATATTTAAACTTCGCTGGCTTGCAATAACCATTCGTGGGCATAATCAGGACGCTGTACCGCTTTTGAAAATGGCACCGATAAACAACACGCGGACTATATAAATATTTCCATTTAATTGAGCTTTTCTTTCGAAATAGGTCACTGCACCGCGTTGATTCTGATATACACCCCTTATGATTATTATTTTTATTTAACCATAAATATACACACATAGACCAAACGAATTCCCATATTGTTGGTATAATATCGATTTTCATTGCCTTTCAGAACAACAAAGCCCCACAAAGCATCTAAATCACTCAACCGGGCTTCTACACATATTATATTTGGGACGCGTGGCCAAACTTCTATATTTACCCAACGCAGAAGACACTGTCATACGATGCTGCGAGCCGTGGCCAGATTGAGACTTGAAATCTTCGGCTGAGAAAGTTTTTGGCGGGCTCGGTCATTCAGACCACAGAAAATGTCTTAAAGTATTCGTTGTCGGTTCACCCCGCCCACAGAATGCCACTGACAAATGTGTTGGGCATCGATAGCCGCTACTGGCCAATGCTCTACCTGGTATTGCTGCTGATTTCAGTGAATTTAACATCGGCAGGACCGCGCTACAGTTCGCGCATTGTGGAGACTAAAACTGGTGCAATTCGCGGTGTCATATTAGAGCTGAATTCCAGACATTTGGAACCGGTCGAAGTATTTAAAACGGTCCCTTATGCTGCGCCACCCGTTGGCGAGCTACGTTTCGAAGCACCACAAAAGCTATCACCATGGAAAGGCACTAAACTTGCCGATTCTTTTGGGCCAGTATGCCCGCAGGTAACTTTCAAGGCGTCGAGCGTGACTTAATCCCATGTTTTGCACCACCTCTTTCTCTGGGGGTGGCTAATGTGCTCTATAAATACTATAAAACATGTGGATGAGGGTCATCATGACTCATGAGGGCGCCATTACTTACATTAAATCACTTTCAGAATTTTCCCGATATAAATAATCGAACATCCGCATTGCTGGCGATGCCCAAGGGACGGTACCAGTACTTGAGGAAGCTGGTTCCTCATCTCGTCAATCAACATGAAGACTGCCTAACGCTGAATATTTACGTGCCGGGAAGTGGTAAGCTTTAACAGATCATTACTCACGGAGGGTAACTCGCCGGAGAGACCACAATGTGATGATTATAATAAATGATCCATCATTTATTGGTCGCCAGCATCGAGAGTTGGCGGATTGTTAACCGAATTCCCTTCATTCCACAGGTAATCGCGGATTAGAAGCGCCTTATTCTGTGTTTTTTTTTATACACGGCGAGTCATTTGAATGGGGCTCCGGAAATCCATACGACGGCTCTGTTCTAGCCAGCTACGGACATGTGATAGTCATCACAGTCAATTTTCGTTTAGGAATTCTGGGTGAGTAGAATAAATAACCTCCAACATAACATGCAAATTGCTTTCCATTCTTTTCATTCCCGCCTGATTCCTTTTTTGCATGTAAACATATATTATGTTCACTTTAATAATATGCATAGTAAAACATTTATTTGTGTTTCACGTCGATTCTATTGGTTGGCTGGCTGGCTGGCTGGCTGGCTGACTAGCTAGTGGCTTGTGGTTAGTTCAATTTTTCCACATTCATTCCACTGTATTTGTTGGTTCAAATAGTCGAAATGTTATTAACTTCGCTGGATTAATGGACGGAGGAGGCACTGGCTTTCACAAGCAAAAGCCCCGCACTTCTGGCTGCTCCTGCGCCTCCAGCCAGCCGGAATGAATGTGAGGCAAAAATGTGATAGAAACTTCAAATTAATAAACCTCAATGTGTATGTGATTAGTTGGTAAAAAAGTGCCGGCACCGCATTGATGAGGTAAAATATCCTTGTACAATACGAGTGGGTGGGGATCTCAAACAGCTTTCAGTGGCGAATGAAATGATGTACAGTGTTGATTAATATTGTTGTGGGCCATTTGGGGCGCCACTGTTTACTTGTGTACATGCGGCATCCGCCGATGAATGGAGTGCAGCCATCAAAGTGTGAATTAGGAGTACTATTAGAAAAATAAAGTTCTCTCTTTGTGAGGGAGTATATATTCTGGGTGAGGGATTGATGAAATAAAGTTTTGCCGTAGTTAATGTTGGTTAAGGGTTGAGCCATTATCGTTAGGGGCATTATTGTGTACAGTTGCTTGGGTTGCGGACTCTTTTATTTGCATAGAGTATAGATATTAAATTGGTTTTATGCGAATTTTCTGTGTGGGAGTGGAACAAAAGGATATATCCTGATAAATTGGGGGTACTTATTCTTTATGATTTCCCTTTTAATTTAGATTTTTTTCCCCCAAAAACTTCTTTATAGTTACACCACTTAGATGCTCGAATCTTGAGGAACTATACACTTCTTTCAAATCAGAAACGGAAATCTTTCAGTAAACGGACCTCGCTTATTTCCCTTACGGGTTATTCAATAATTTGCTGAAATTACACAATTTGAAAAACGACTTTCATGTCAAACTTTCTGTTATGCTAAAGGCAAATGAAAACTGACATGAAAACAGTTTACTATTGTATTTTAATTAAAGTCTAGGAGCAGAAAAGTTCATTGCTTGGCACAAATTAGCAAAAACATGTTTGCTTAATAAATGAAACTGCATACACATTTCGAGTATATTGTTCTCATGGTTTTGTCTCATCTATTGTTCTTCTACTAAGGGTTTCTTATGATGTAAGAGTACATCGTTCTATTATGCGTTAACTGAATTATTGCTTTGTTATTTCTTCCAAAAGATGTCATTTATGTCATTATTGTTATTATGTTGGTAGTACATGAGAATACAACTCACACAATGCCACCTTTTGAGCCTCAAACTCTTAGATGAATCCTTTTCATTTTTAATTGCATAAAAATTCAACGGCTAAATTAATTTAACTCTTTATGCTGAGCACCTTTTAAATTGGAGCGCCGTAAAAATATAAGCGTATAAGATAGAAAAGGACGTGTTACCGTTGTATTGATTTTATTTCAAGACATGGCTCCTTACTTCTGTGTTCTGTATACGTTTATCGTTCTGTCGCCTCCAAAGACAACCTTTAAACAAGTCTTCCATTAGTTTTGTAAACATTTTGGGAGTTTTCTATCTAAAACAATCCTTCAGTCTCGTGTCTGTATACGAAAACAATGTTCGATCAGCAATACGAGTGTATGAAGACTTTCCTCCTTTTTGCCTGCTCCACAAAAGGACGTTTTACTCAATTTTGTCGTTATTTCTGTAAGTAGTTGTTGACATACATCTCATAATAGGTTTGAAGGGAGAACTTTAAACGTTATCATTTTGTTAGAATGGGTTTCTCATGTTTCATTGCATGTTAAGGCATTAGACTGTAGACAACCGGTGCTGACATACCTTAGCTTTATACACTTTCGTAGCATAGCAATCAATTGTGGGTTAGTCACGATTCATCTGAATATCCCTGCTCTGACTAGATGATCACTAATATGGTATGCAGCTCATTTTCTGCATTTACCCATGGGCATGCGGCGTGATTGTTTATCCTTGGATAATGGCCAACATCGAACACACCATCAACCAAAACACAACAATGTAAGCGTAGACCGTGGGTAATAGTGCAGACTGGCAATCCAGCTCAATTTAAAGAAGGACTTACTAAATTCGACTTTAAAGCAAAATCAAATTAAATGCGGGAAAAATGGGCGAAACGTGTGATATTTATGCTATAGAACTTCCTGAAATTTGTACGGCCAATCTATACAATCACACAAGCTGTTGGTTGCGGTTTCCGAGTTGTACGCCGCAAAATCTGCATGAAGCTTTCGAATATTCCATTTTTCTGTTAACGGTCACCAACGTGCCAAATACCACAACCAAATTAATTTGTCTTGCGGAAGCCCCTGCGAATGAGATTACTACAGTCTGGTCACAGGTGGTCACTGACTTGATGACACACACATGGAGATTATGCTCGGCAAAGCAGTGTGATACTTCGCTAATGAAATTTTGTACATACGAGTGTACGCATATTTTACTGTTTATCATGTTTCACCCCACTGGCAATCGCCTACTTCCTTTAGGGAGTGAATGATTTGACTGGACAAGTCCTCATATAGTAGCTCATGTTTTCTAGTTATTAAAACTTTAGCAAGGACCTCAATGCCACGTGCCCTGTAAATGAAACGAGAAGCGAATTTTCGCTTCAACAAAAATATCCATTTTAGAAAGGGAAGATTCATTGTTTTATAACATGTATGATATTATTAAATATTTAAAATACCACCGAGCTTGCCTGGACTTCTATTTTAAACTTAAAAGATACGGCCTTAAATTTAAAAAAAAATGAAACGAACCCAATTTTCTTCGATTAATTTCGAACCCCCTTCTACAGATTAAAATATTCATTTCCATTAGGAAAGTTTTCTAATTTAGTGGGCGTAAAATTTTCCAAGGATAGGCAATAACATTTTCTTCATACCTGCAAATGTAAATCTTGTGTACGCACCTCCCATCTCTCACCATCTAAATAAAAGGATGTTTAACATTGTTAAACAAGTGAGGTGGCCATGTTCCGTTTTCGGGATAGTTGAACCAAAAATAGGCATATTTATTGCTGGCAAAATGCAGCAGCTCGCCGGAGCTTTTCGTGGATCTGCGCCGCATTTTAATTGCATTATTTAAATTCAAATTGTCAAGTCTCGCCGTTTCAAAAGGAGATTAAATATAATGGGGCATTGTTTTAGCGAAATCATTGCATAGTACAGGAACAAAGTAACAACAACGAAATCGGCTCGAAATACTAAATGGGGAATGTTGCCATGCCGAGGCGCGGCGCGGTTCTTCGTTGTTTTTATTAAATTATGGGCTGAAGATATATTACAAACAAACTTCACTTAAAAGAAAGCAATTCCAAGTTTTAATGTTAATGGAAATTTTGCAGTGCTGCTTTTAAGTAGAATGTAATTTCGTTTAGTCTGTGTCCATGAAAGTGCCGTCGCGCCGCGTCGCGTCGCTTCGCCTCGTCCTGAATACCCTTCGTAATTGTTTTTCGTTATGTTGATTTAAATGTGTTAATCTATAAATATTTGTGGACTGTTAAGTGTTTATTGTTTAGTCTATTTGCGAGTGAATTTGTCAGAGGAGTAAATATCTGGGCGGCGCAGCGAGTTGTGGCTGGGAGTGGAGCGAAGGTGTCAAGTCCGAAATGATTTTCTCTGAACGTCATAAGACAGATTAAACTGCGGCACTCGCCCCAACTTGATTGATTGACAGTAAATTAAAATAACTAATTACGCCTCACGGCATTATTCCATTAGCAATTGTTGCCAGTGTCATTGATTTCGCTTGCGTGTTTTCATGCAATTTGTGTAACAACAGTTGACACGCTTTCCCATTTTTCTCATATCAAATCGGTTATCATTCACCTGGCGTTTTATCAAATTATGACGGCAGTAATTTGTTAATTGCGATTTCCTAGCAAATATAGAGTTTTGTTTTGCTCGTGTTTTGTAGTAACGATGAGTTTTAATGTTTCTTTAATTTTGTTATTGTCAAACTTCTTGTCTGCAAATCTAATTAATTAATTACATTATCCATATATAAGTATTAAAGAGTATATAAGGACGAGTATGTATAACTCATAACTAATAAAATCTATCCTACACTTTTGCTATACTTATGATGGAAAATGTTTGCTGGCAAAATCACCCCTTAAATCAACGGGTGGGTATTTTTTTGATTTGGTGACTCAAATGTGTTGTGCTGGCACGCACGAAGGTACTACAGCCTTGGCAGTAAGGAAAAACTGGTGAAGTGATGTCGGAAAATGGATTTTTGTGTCATAGTGTTGACGTAGAGTGGTCGCCACGGGGTTTCTGATTTGTCCTCTACTTGACTTTTGTTTCGTGCGTCGGTGTGTACATACTTATATTTCAAAACTCTTGTCACTCACTATTCAGCAGGAAAATTCTGTAGTGTAACATGAATCAGTTGCTCGGAAAATTGTCGTTGATACGACGCGACGTTGATCTTAGATGAGAGGTTTTGTGTGTACAAGCCTGAATGAATAAATAATATTCGTGCACATGCAACTGACTGCAAAACATTGACCGAAATGCCATCATTGGACTTTTATGAGGGCGGATGTAATCCTAGATATACTTAAAACGTCAAGTTGTTGTTCCTGTGCGTGTGCGGTCCGCTTTTAGCTAAATGCCATACATAAACCTGGCAAAAAATGTTGCGCCATTGAATAATTTGCACTCAGGAAGGAGCTTATTTTCTGTAAGCATTCTCCGAGCGCATCCGCTGCACTTTGGCCAAATTTAGCACAGGAAAATTGTGCGGAAAATCTGAACTTTTATGGTCGATATTCGTTGGCTATAGTCGTATTTTCGTGACACAACTTTGTTTACTTCAGGACTACTCGAAACACATATATTGGAATTGGCAGTGTTCCAGCCGCCGTATTAAATGGAAATTTGTAGCTTACAGTGTCTGTAAGTGCAAACAGAAATGCAAAATTAAAATAAATACAAATATTTTGCCAAAAATGATTTACAGTTGTTAATATTTCGCGATTAAATTTCGTTTGTCAATATGCATTGTAAGCAATAATTCATCGCTAATTGAACAGAGCTTTCTTATGTCATAATTTTGCCCTGCCTTTAATTAATGTGCACACCTCATCCATAAATGGCCAATTAATTATAGAAATACCATAACTGTGTTTTGTTTCACAAAAACTCAATACATTGCAGGTTTTCTAAAAACACGTGCATCCGATTCACCTGGTTCCGGCGGTAATCTTGCGCTAATGGACATTGTGGCCGCTCTCCAATGGACCAAAAACAACATCGCGGCGTTTGGTGGCGATCCATCGCGTGTTATAATTGTTGGTCACGATTATGGCGCAGCGCTCGCCAACCTTGTGCTCATTTCCAAAGCCGGACGTGGTTAGTTTTACTTGGCTGTCTATAAATATGTGACTGTATTGCAGAATGTCTCCTGGTTCGATTGACAATGCAATTGCCACACAGTGCAGTGCAATCACAAAGGGGCCACTGCAGAAATTCAGCCAGCACATTCTCATCTTCTTCTTCTTCTTATTCTTCTTCTTGTTGTACATTCGTAGGATTGTTTCACCGCACTATTTTATTAAGTGGGTCAGCATTGAGTCCATGGGCAATTATACGAGATCCAGACACAATGCGAGAAGAAGTGTCACAGCAAATGGCATGCCATTTGAATTCAGATGCTACAGCGACGACGAAGCCGACCACTGACGACATAACAGACTGTTTGAAATCTAAACCTCTCGAGGCCCTGATGGGGATAAGACTGCCGGGTGTGCGGTAAGTATGTCTTGTGATTCGGCCCGTTGGCTGCATGAATAAGTTATGATTTTTTTATTGAGTGCACTTTACGTTGTTTAATGTTTTTTGTTCTGTATGAGTTTAAGGACACAGCTATTTTATCATCTCAAAGCGAATTTTGACATTCAATTAGGTGGGAAGAATACACAAATATTCTATGCTGTTCTTAAAGTATTTCTGATATGTGGGGTAGCATAAATCTTGATGGCATCCGGAATGTATGGTATTCATGTAGGTTACACTGAATTGCGGAATTGCTAAAATATTGCTTAATATGTGTAGGTGCTCGTTCAAAATTCAGCTGTTGAATATATTTTATTTCCTACAATTCCGACTGTGATCGAATATCATGCACGTCAAAGATGTTGCTATAAATAACCTAATTATTCAAAATCCATAAATAAGTAACCTGACAAAACTCGAATTCGTTATTTTAATGGAAGATGGCACTTGTATGCTTACACAACTCAGCCGACAGCGCCACGTTCTTGGCTCTCAGTGTATACAAGAAGCATAATATTGTGATTCCATTTGACACAGATTCATGTCTTCATGGGGACCCATTTTACCACTCGACGACGCTCCCGATCCGGAATACGCCATGGGTCACACCGGGCAAAATTTCATTACAACTGAATTAATGATTGGCATGACAACCACTGAAAGCTATAACGACTTCAGCGACAGCGACATACAAGTACGTATAAAGTCGACTCATATAATATATGTTATAAAGTTTATGTTATATCATCGCGTATGACGTCGGGCGTGGCGGTGTGAGATGGTTGAGACGATATTATCGCCGCAGACATCTCTGACTGCTAAACGAAACGAAGCTGATGTTAACAAATTAAATTCCATTTGCAGTTCGGAATGGAGGATGACCATCGAAATCGCATTTTAAGGACATACATCCGCAACGCTTTTTCATTTCACTTGAGCGAAATATTTTCTGCCGTTCGTAATGAGTACACGGATTGGGATAAACCTATTCAGCATCCAATCAATATACGGTAAGAGACAATTTCCTTAATTGTGCGAACTTAATTGATGTCAGTGGCAACATCACCACTTCTATGTAAAAGGAATACACGAATTTCAGATTAAATGATTCACATCCATACAATACAATGGACTGACGGTAAAGCTCCAGCTGTGCCAATTGCTTTATATATTTGTATTGAAGATACGTACGAGTATAAAGTGAAAGCCATTTGAGAAGACTGTCGAAACTATTATTAAAGACTTAGAATGTGTTGTGCGTCAGTGTGAATGTTCTTGTTCAGATATATTCCCATAATCTTAAAAGCGATACATGAAACGCGACTTGATATTTTTTTTATCAATGTCTGAGCACACAATTCAGGAGGACGAACGTGTTCTAACCATCTGAAACCCCAGAGAGACTTGAATCGTGCTTAGAATTTTCAAAGAATAAAAGTTGCACTTAATACCCATAGTAACAGCTCACATCCTCATACAAGTAACCATTCAAAGGACTCGCCACGTTTGTAGCGTTCCTTTGAATTTGATTTAGACGTATGTATTGCCGTATATTGTGTGTGCTGTGTGAATTCGTTTGCGACTCTCACACCTTTTGGCAATTTTGGAACTCGCGTTTTTTTTTGTTTTTTTTTTTTTTTTTGTGGAAAATCAAAATATCTGTTCATGCATACGAGTATAGGCGCTATTCTATCCCAAATTTCGGGCGTGAACTCTTTAGATCTACATTAACGCCTCCTCAGAACGACGAAGGGCTTAAATTGCAAAGACAAAGAGAACTTGCCATGTCCAAATGCCTATAATCCAGGCCCAGACCGATTCCAATTGAAATGATATAAAAAAAGGTCTACTTGTCGCCTATGTTGGTGCGAACTGCGTGAGCAGGAAAATGTCCATCTTGATCGAGTCACCATACTTCGCAGCATAATACTATGTAACATAAGTGGGATGCTACACAAACTACTTGAATCGCTTCGTTTATGCACGCAAGCGATTTTTATCTACCCCCCCAGTGCGTACAGTCTATTTTCTATAATCTATGCTGTTCACAATATTTTTGGGGCATATAACTGACTGGAATAGCCGGAATTGGGCAGGGTGGGGTTGGGTGGTTCTCGGGTTAGAGGATGTTATTTCGCATCGACATTGTGTGCAGCATTGTTGTATCATTCTCTCGCCAAAGGCAAACAAATTGTATTGTCTTGGACATCTCAGCAGGGATTTGTAATAAAATAAACAGCAGTGGGTTTGGCTGTATGAACCGGGTAGGAATATCACACGCACACAATAAACAATATTCGCTTTGCAGTCCCCGGAGAAATCAGAAAGGTGTTCGTTCGTTATTAACTTTGGCGGCAATTCAAAGACCGTGTGTATCAGTGTCGCCGAAAAGTCACTCAAGTAGTGCACGGGGACGCGCGAATGCGCACTTTTCGTTTTGGGGGTTCTTTCAGCGTATTTTCCAGCGCCATATCCATACATATCCGACACTCGCAACCCACACTCGACAGCAAATTGTATTTCGAGAGAACACTGGGGCAAATTTGTCATCCAGTTTTACCCAATCAATTTAAAACGACAGATTTATTTTTCAAAGGTGATTTATTTCTATAGAAATTCTAAGAGTGATGTCAACGCGTGTGGAGGGTTTGGTGATTTTTGTTGTAGTTTGTATTGAGCAAACATAGGTCACTGTCAAAACTTTGTGGGTGGTAACATAAGAGCAAGGACTTGACGTCAATGTTGTTCTATTTGAAAATGCTATTAGCTAAAATACATGCAATATAAGTTATGGTAATTCCTCTATGATGCTTATTATTGGTTGCAAATAAAAAGATTTCCGAGATAAAGGAAAATTGCGATTGATTCTTTGGTCAACATCAACATTGTTAACTACATACCAATGCATTATCTAACTTATCACATTTATTAAAGAAAAAGACAAACTTCTCGATCAATCAATATAGAAAGTTCACCAAACTTCAAACTTGAAACTGCAATAATTTACGATTTTATGAATTGAAAAAAAAATTTCTTTAATCTCGTCATTGAAAATGTTATACTTTACAGTGTGCAAATGTTTGTCGTTCAAAGTTTTGTTATAAAACTATATTTTATTCCATCTGTCTGATATTGCAATTTATAAAATATTTACTTGCAAGTATTACCGTTATGCTAGCAAAGTACTTCCGTAATTAAGTTTTAGCTAATTAGCTAAACGAGTCGGGAGAAGCATTTCATCTTAACGTTAATTTAGTCAGATACATTTGAAATGTTTTTTTTTTACAGAAAAGATAAACAACACGCGAGGGAGCTAAATATTCTTACTCGTGGAAAATTGTCGTTGCGACGGAGAAAATCGATTTTCATTACAATAATAACAGTAAAATTGCGATATTCTAAATTTTAATTATTTTGGAAAATAGGAATGCTAGGAAAATGGTTTCAAGTAACAAGATTGGTGAAAGCAATTCTCGTGCGGTTTGTGTGCAAAATGTCTATGTGTTTTACATTTATGCGATGATCTCAAGTTGTCAACGATTTCATAACGAGCCAAAGGTTGCAGGCCCTAGGCATGTACGGCTCAGTTCGTTATAGTCACATTTGGATCAACGGGAGGCTGTCCAGTGTCCACACTGCACATTGCAACATCACAATGGACACGAACAACAAAGTGCATTTACAGCATTTGCTCCCATCTACGAAATGCTTTTCCGACTGACGGACAAAATTCAACACAAAATAAATCAACGACCTGATAAGGTTTACCATTTAGGAGCCTTATCAACAAAATAAGCTAAGCTGCTTGCGCCCAGCTGCACCCCACCCCCCACCCACCCACTTCTTCATACCGAGAGCTTTTGAATGCAGATTTCTCGGTGGCCACGTACTTCGCAAGACCCTCACAATGTAAAGGGAATCTCTGTGTTTTCAAGCGCCAACGATTATGTTACACCCAGTTGCACGTCATTGTTTATGACGGATTTTTGGAATTAGGTCAGCCGGGATATTCTTCAAATGCTTATTGCTGCTTCTACTTTAATTGTGTATATTAATAATGAACTTTATCCAAAACCCATCGGTGCTTAAGAACTTTGTAAATTATATCTTAAAATCAAGTCGGGCAGCTGCGGTTTGTACATTGGCGAGTATGACATGCAAATAATGAGCTGGTTGCACTGATGAATGAAATTATTAATTAGTGTTTCTTAACAGTACAGCGAATTTATTGCATTCACGTTTCACGACCCAAAATGCAATGCGAGTTAACGTTTTATTAATGTCATTGAGTGACCTCTCCAATCATAAATCTTTGTTTCAATTTTCCGTCTTGTTGTTGTTGTACGAAGATCTAAGCTCCTGCGATGTTCGCAAAAATCATTTGAAGAAAACTTCCTTTTCTAAATTCAGCTGTTAAAATCATTAGTATTAAATTAACTGTACCGATTGCACGATTCACTTCAAATAGTGTCAATTGTCTATTCTAGGTAACCATTTATAAAGACCTGGAATTAAATTGAACCAATAAAGTCACTTTATACTCTTTTATATACGTTTGTATGTATTCTATACATGGAAAAGTTATAATTCGTGTTTTAATTCGACGAAAAGGAAGAATACTTCGAGAAACAATTTCTTTCTTTGCTCTAGTCCCTAACTGTGTTGGATGAACTTAATTGGCGTTAAAAGCTTTGACCATTTTAGTCCTTTTCGAGTTGTACTCCCCCTGTACTAAGTTTTTGCCTTACTTTCATCATTTCCTTTTTATTTTCTCTGTGTCTGTATTATTATGTGAGAGCTTATTGCGGTCACGCGATATGCTTGGTAAGAAATTTGTTGCAGTTATGCACGGGATTGGATTAGTCATTTGAGAACGTGGACGAATTTCGAAGCAGCAAAAAGTTGGAGACGCTTTGTACACCTTGCAACAGTCACTGAACAAAGGAGATATTTATATCTTGCGGTTTATCGTAGTTTGGATGAACGCTTTCAGGCTATTGTTACACGATCGTCTTTATTGTGTTCCATATTTTATTAAATTTAATTTCGTCAAAACAACACTTTAAGCTGTTAGGAACATTTTTGTTTGTTTTTTTTTTTTTGATTTGAATAATTATAATGTTGCTATAAATATAGTTGAGCGGTTCAACACACCTCGCCTTATTGAGCGTTAAAGAACTACAATATACACAAACATAAACAATACCACACTGCAACAACAAACACGAGCAGCGCTTACAAAGCTTGTATATTTAATCAACATGAATCCTATGCGGTATATGCACTTCATTAAAATGCATTTCGTATACCTTCTCATAAAATACACCTGTAGATAAACAACTTTACGTTCTGTGGAGGAATGTTAGGTGATGAATATTTCACCGCTTTTCGCTGCATTGGCTTTATTGGCACTTTACAGAAAATAATTATATTTTACCAACAAACAAAAAACACAACATGCCAAATGATAATCTCTATTTTCATGTTGGCCATTTTTTATTAACCGTTTTTCATTTAAATATTTAAAATCTCTTTTATTGCGCTTATAAGTAGAATCCAATAATAAATGGAAAAGTATTACGTTCGAATACCACGGAATTCTCCCTGGATCCTGCCACGCGTTTTGAGTTTTTTTTTACTTATCACACTCAGCAATATTTTATAAAAAAAAAAGAAACATACAAGTAATATTCGGTTTGAATTGGGATAATATCAAACGCTGCCGCAAGGCGCTACGAAAAGACCGCATGACATCTATTTAGAGTTTTTCCAGTAAAAACACCCTTTTCATAACCATAAATACCATCGATATGAAAGCGAAGTCACCGGCAAGCATACAATTACTTTTCTTCTGCGGTTCCTATAGCGGAATTAAATTTATCACCCACACAAAGGTATGTAACATATGAGGGCATGCGAGCAGCGCATAAAAACGCTGCTTTATGTGTAAATAACGTTGTTACACAAACATACTGGACACATGTTCTTCGCGAAAAGTTCGACCCTCATAAACGTGGTATCTTTCTGCAGTACGGCAACAACAACAGAAAAAATTATGAAAATTTCATTCGATCGACTTATCTGCGCATGAAAATTTGCATAAATTCATTTATGTAAAGTGAAAAAAACATTTGTATGCGATACATCGATCTCACGTGCTGCCCATTTTGGCTCATGCATCATGTAATTGGGGAGCAGGTATCCGTCCTCCATCTATTCGTGGAGCCCACTTGTATGAACGGATCAGTGCCGTGGTAAGCGATGCTAATAAATTCCCGGGCACATTCATACAAATATGTGGATGGTAGTTGGCAGCATTTTCCATCGTCATGCGGATGTTAGCGTCAATTAAACAGTTATGGGGACAATAAAATTGACTACGCCAATTTCGCCGTGCAATCAAATCAATCAATCACTTCAAATCGAATAGGAGAATTTGTTACGGAGGATGGCTCCTATGTATGGTGTACTGGTGCTCTCAATGCCGCAGGACAAATCGACGTTCGGGTACATTGTCGTCGAATTATTCTTCCAAAAATGCATTTTATCCGTGATGTGGATTGTGATGGATGACATTTTGATGCGTTTCCAATTTTATTGTCAGCAGCAGAATTAATGATGACTCGTTACAAAGTGACGCGATAACTTCCTGCCAATGCGCATTCATTTCACATGTTTGTTTCATAATCTCCATCATGTAAATGCTATCTGCAGATCAGTTTCTTCAGCGGAAATGTGTGCAAAGTATTTGCGAATAAATGACAATTTTTGACTTGCAAATTCTCCATGTAACGGTAAAACTTAGTTATGAAAGTTGCAAAGCTTTTAAGATACATTTATGATGTAACGGATGTTCATAGCGCCCTTAAGGAATTCGCAATATCTTTCACCCATTTGCGGTGCACCTTAATCTTCGGTAACTGTTCATATCCTTTGCACAGAACTTCACTGCTGTGCATGCTATGCTTCGCCCGCAGACGTTGGTCTTAAGCTTCCTTGTGTACTTGACCGAGCATGGTTAATCATATTATGCAACTTTAGACACATCTCCGTCACCCATCATCGTGCAAGCGAATAAAAATGTATTCACAGTTCTGTGGCAACTGCACTCTGCAGCTTGCGAAACATAATTACGTTTTTTCCCAGTACAGAAATGCGGTCAGCTGTTAGACATTTTCATCATGCACCTAATGCACATACTCGTATGATACATAGTTTAATCACATAAGGGATTATACTTGGCATTTATTCATATTTTCCTGAAGCTGATATCCTGGCATTTGTTGCGAAACTATTTGGCTTTAATCAAAACTGTTCTGTACCTGCAAACAATGTGAAAACGCCAGTACTAATATTGTTTGCAAATAATGAATGGTTGCCAGTGAAATAACAATAATTACTGTTGAACTCTAGCGGCGTTGATAAAATTCAATTGTCGGGTACGGCATTCTTTAGCAATTATGTTGTGACATATTTCGTCTTCATAAATTCAGGGGAACAAAAGAAAACGCTCGAGATATTTCACATTCAGTCGCCTCCCACTCATAATGCGGGGTGGGTCGCTGAATGGAATTGATATACTTATTTGGTGGGGTAGTGCGTGCGCGTTGGGGGTGCGAGTAGTACTCAGTGCTCATGATAAACCGTTTGCAAATTGTTCACCAGAACAAGGACGTTTTGTTCTATGCCTGGGTGGCACACACTGGAGGGTGAATGATGACGGCGCGGCGGTTGGCGGATGGCGGATGGCGGATGGCGGATGATGCCATCACAATCTGGATATTCATATAAAAATATATGCTCGCTGTTATACGTTCAAGTAAAACGATATGCTGCAGTAGACATTGAATGTGTTGCCATTCACTTAAATTTCCATTTAACGAATTGCAAATGGGTTTGTTTGAGTTTCCTTTGTCTTAGCGAGCATTCTTCAAAACTTTATAATAAAGTACTGAAATAACGTATTGATTTTACGTTGAATCTTACAATGTACTCTCAATAAAAGGAGTATGCCTTGGGTAAATTTCAAAAATTTGATAAAACTTTTAATTATGTTTTTTATGCAGTTTCAATTTTTTTTGATAAAAATTGCATTAAGTTATATTTTCCACAAGAACTGATAAAAGGTACTGAAAATGAATGAAATTTAAGTAAAATCCAACCATTATTTTTGGCCCGGTAAACAGCTTTATTCCAAACAAATTATTCTTTCCTTTATTTTTTGTAATGAATAAATTGTTATTCGTTATTAAGATATGAATAGGTTTTACTATACACCTATTAAAGTGAAGAAAAATTGAAAAACGAATATTTGTGCGATTGAGTTTTTAAATAATTAAACGGCTTTTGTGGAATAACGACTATGACTATGACTATGAATACAATAAATCGAATGCGTTTCGAATTAATGGTAGCTGTTAAAATAGTAATTATTTAAAATTACGCATAACTCACTATAACAAAACGAAAAAATATATTTTATGACCGAATATGACAAGCGTTCACAATTAACCGCTTTTGCTACAGAACATATTATGAAATTATATACTTTTCTATGATAACTTATTCAGAATTAAAATCGTTAACAAAATTTAATTGAATATGAGTAGGTTGTAATTCTAATTTCAAATGAACTCGGATTTTGATTCACATAAAATGTTTAAGTTGATCGCTTGGACGCAGCGTGAGCGACTTAACTAAACTAATGAGATAAGCTTACGTAAAATGACGCAACGATGGCAGAATATGTAGTAAGCCTCGAGGAATATCTCTAATACTTTGATTATTCTCATATAAAATACGTATTTCTAATTAAGGCTTGTAATTAGCATTTGGAAACCTTAACTACCACAATTCAGCCGTATAACACGCAGGTAACAACTAAAGATATTTTAATACAAACAAAATTGAAAGCTGCATTTGACAGCTTACTTTTCACTTTAAACGCGGTTGACGGCACACCCACTTCCTAGGCCAAGTGTTCTCTCCTTCCACATCGAAAGTGCGAGCATGAACATTCCTCTGGCTGAAACTTCAGCCATTAATCATGAGAATTTAAATCGGGATCGACGTAATCATGCGAAACACAAGACATAGAATAGTTGCATAACATTCCTATACAGTTAATCCATGCGCATTTCTAGTTTCTTTTAACGATTATTTCCAGAACCTGCTTTTCCAGACATAAAAGTTCAGACAACAATGTTCACTGTTTAAAGTTTAAACTAAACAGATGATTTCTTTGAATTTGCATTTAATGACAGAAAACATGACGCCCCCACTGAATAGTGAACATAGAAAGCTCCCATTTCCCATTGTGTCAAAGTTTCGCATAATTGGGTTCCTCTCTTAATAAAGTGATAATTGATTATTTTCCATACGGTACGTGACATTATCCTTCCTGGCGTCGCCCAAAAATCTCGGCTTTATCAACAGATGTACATTGGTGCCATTTTGTGTCAGTCGTCAACCCACTGTCACAGTATTGGCTATTTAAAATTCAATGCACAGAAGCTGATCTTCTCCACTCTGCAGGCGTTCTCCTGTCCCTCACTACCATCCCTTTTCCCGCATTAATATGCTGTTTTGCTGCAGGATCGTTTCTCGTACTTTTCACTTTTAGAGTTATAGGCTTGGGCTGCCGGTGGGCGGCGCGACACGACGAAACGCCGCCTGATGTGGCGGTAAAGTTTCGAAAGGAGCGCTTGAATACTCGCGTACATAAAATCGTTGCTTATTTCTGGAGCGTGTAATGTAATTTTGATGCCCGTTTGAAGTCTTATTCGAAATCATTTAAAAATGTTCTTTCACTGCGCTGGTAATCTCCGTCGAGAAATCTAAATGAGCCTATCGTGACTTTGCTGCCATTGCTTCATTTTGTGCGTGAATTATTTATTATATATGGTAATTTTTCTTCCTATGCTTGAGGCCAAACAGTGTAATCTAACGTTTTCTGCGTTCAACTGGCATCACTCAAGCAACTTTTTTACGATTTTGACGTTGTCTCAAATACGGAAATACATGTATCTTCTTGTACCAATGTAAATTGCTTCTTTAGCAAATGCTGATAAGATTTAAATAAATAAAAGTTGCAAGTTGACCAACACGAACAACAATTGTTAAGTATTCGTTATGATCCGAACATGTAGTCAACACTTTTATTTATTTCAATAATATGATCGTCTAATAAAAGAGAGTTGCACGGAATCATCTTAAACGGCCTTCCGCCTTAGCTCACCTCAAATACTCAATAAAACACGAAACGCTTGATTTCCCGCAGTGATTCCACGATGGAGGCGCTCAGTGATGGGCACACAATTTCGCCACTTGTGAAAACAGCGTATCTCCATGCGAGACGCGGAGCCAAGACCTACCTTTTTCACTTCAGCTATCAATCGAAAGATAGTGAATACCCTCAGGTTTGTGCCATCATTTATTCATTTATTCACAGCTTGTTATATAAGAACTTTCAATTTACTGTGTCTCCCACCTCGACGCACAGCGTTTAGGGAGTGTTCGTGGAGAAGATTTGCCATACGTGTTTGGTTTACCGTTGGTTCTTGGAATGCCATTCTTTCCGCAAAATTATTCCAAACAGGATATGGGTGTAGCGGAAGGTATGCTTAATTTCATCACTAATTTCTGCAAAACTGGCAATCCCAATGATGCGGGACATCAACAGGTAAATATTAATTTACATATACATTTAATCAAGATATAATCAACTGCTGTGCAGAAGTGCTCCATGTTGAACGTTCAGGACAATACTTAAATGTTACATAATATACTCACATTGAAACTAAATTAATCAGC
>JANSTS010005108.1:33838-58161 GCA_026546915.1 Sylvicola fuscatus | reverse complement strand
AGGACAATACTTAAATGTTACATAATATACTCACATTGAAACTAAATTAATCAGCCCACCATTTAATAAACTAACGTAAAAGTTGAATTAAGCTCATATAATATTATTCTCTCAATTAGATGAAAATTTCTAACGTCAGCATTCAATTACTTACAGAATTCGTCAAAAGTACTGCTTGTCAGTTCTTTGCGAGAAAAAATAAAAAAACGAATAAATTCACAAATCGATAACTGATCGGAAATTTTCAACTCCCATGGTAGAATGAATATTATGTAAAGATATCCATAACCAAGATTAAATTCTAAAATCAACATCAACAAAAAGTAGAAGGAATTTTTTCCATACTCCAAATATTGCGTCTCATATTTACTGGCAATAAAAGATAAATTTCGATAAATATTAAAATCTTGCATCTTTCGTACATGAAAACCAGGCCATGCTTCATACTGATTACGGCACCGCAAGGGAGAGGACGAGGTATCGAGGGATTAATTGGGAAACCTACGAGATAACAACACAACAATATTTAAGTATATGTAAGCAAAACTTTACCAGTTTATATCCTTGTATTCCTGCATAACCACTCCGTTGACCGCTCCTTCTTTGTAAAATTGGTGTACGGCCAGTAGGAATTTCACATACTCATGTTTATATTGTGAATATGTTAACAGTCTTACGGTGTGCGCACATTACACAATTACTTTGCATGGATAAGGACATTGAATATTAAAATAGCTGAAAAGCTGCTTAATTAATTGTAAGCACAAATCTGTAGGCAGTCAGATCACCATTTAGGCGAGCCAGGACTGCCAATAAAGACAGTAATTGATTAAAAACAGAAATCTCAGCATATACAGCTTTTGTATCTGAAATCTCAATCGATTATTTTATTACTCCAATAATCGTCAGAGACCAGCTTTATTGGTCACAAAACATATTCGAACAACGCATAAGCTGTAGTAAATTGAGAAATAACGCAATAGGGTTTATAGGGTTCAACTACACACATCCATGCCTAGATACATAATACATGCTTTAAGCATAGGGGTATGCGAAAAAGTATATAAGGGATGAGGCCATCACATCGGCCAGAGGCAACGAAAAGGTCTTATTATAGGATGTTGAAGAATGTTATTTATCCATTATGTCACTCCACATTACAAATCCTTGCATCTTCTTTTTGTTTGACGTTAAAAACTATTATTTATCATCCACTTAGTCGCCTGTATCTGTTTGTACTGACTCATCACTTTCCATGCAGTATTTTAACCCACAAGGATCAAAGTGGGTGCCAAAGCTTCTCCAAATTTATGCCATAAATTTGTGTCACATTAAAGAACTTTTCCATTTACCATATGATACCATACAAAACACATGCACATACTTTCAGTTATAAGTCGTCCGTTAATCCCTCACACAACTAAAACACGCCTACACAAGGTGAAAGACACAACTAATTTTACGTATTTCCCACAAATTAAAAGCTTCCAAACCAAAAATGAAAAGCCATTACCGTGGTCATAAAATGGCAGTTTGGCTGAACTTAATACCACAACTTCACCGCCCGGGGGATCCCGAAGTATCAATGCGTCACCATCATTTTCCAGAGCGAGAGCAGCGCTATTACGCAGGTATTTTCCGCTTAAGTTGCTCGTGCAGCAAAAAAAAAAAAAAGCACCGCCCACAGCAATATGATAACGAACATATAAAAATTTGCAGGGAATGTGAGACCCGAATTGTTTGTACATCCCAGGACGATACATAAAAATGCAGTCTCAAAAAAAGACTTTAATCAAGATAGCTTTAACAGCGACTGTACGCCAGATCCGACAATCGGCGAGGTGCTGCAGGACGGAGACGGCACCGTCATGCTTGAAGACGAAGCCGATGAACTGTTACAAAAGCTCGCCGCCAGGAATTATTACAGGTGGGCGTGGGAGCAGTATGGTGGTGCCATAGCGGCTGTTCTCGCTTTTTCTGTTTCCCCCCCCCCTTTTTTTTTCTTTTTTGTTCATTTCAGAAAACATTTGTCAGTTGTCATTCGTTTCTTTTTCACCATTTGTTGTTATTATTCTGAGCAAATTAATAATTAATGACATTTACCGATCGATGTATCCCAGCTACACAACCGCTCTCGGTGTCACAATTGGGGTCGGCTGTTTACTTTTAGTGCTGAATATGTTAATATTCGCCGGAATTTATTACCAAAAGGACAGGTCTCGAAGGAGAACACGCAATAAAGCAATAAATCATTATACTGACCCCTGTCACCGTGGATCCGGCGAGGGTGAGTACACATATTATTTATACCGTACTAGATTTAATAATATGCTACACGTTCGAGTTCGTCGGAGAGTGTGAAAAGAAAGTTGGATGTGTTCAGCGGTTAATCAAGTATATAATATATATATGTTGATATAAGTTTATTTTCTCTTCTCTATGCGATTTGCCGTGATAGACATGCCAATGACAACGAGACCAAAGAGCTCAATGGCGAATAACATGCAGCAGGATCCGCCTCCCAATTACACCACCTTGCAGAAGAGTCCATGCGTTCACAAGAGCAATCGAGGCAACTGCGATTTGTATAAACAACAAGTAAGTCATAAGTGATTGCGAAATGTTATGCGAGGAGCACTCAACACGAATTCCTGATTGTCCTTCTAAACTAGGAAACATACTGTACGGAAACTATTTGTTTTCATGTTTGAGAAATGTGCTCTTTGCTATCAAATTGATGCACCATATGCAATAGAAATGGGCGTTCTTTGTTGACTTATGGCAATATTTTATTGCACAAAGTTTAGACGGCGGTGCACACCTTTGAGATGCACAAATCATGCACAACAAGTTCCCAAGTCAACATTCTGCAGCTTAAGTAGAATTATTGATTCAATTTGTTTCCAAATATCTATAATTCATACGGTGGGTGATTGCACTGTTGGAATGCATACAAAGTCAAAGCATCCCAACAGCACTTTGATTGCTTTAATATTCACTCTGAGTCCCATAGTTTGTAAATGATTTAAGACCTATGAAAATGAGGTCATGTTTACCATTTCAAAGAAAACTATTTTCTCCTGAAAACTATTGAACCCAAATAATGAAACGATTTGTAACGAAATTGTAATTATGATCTGTAACAAAATATATAAACATCAAATCAATCACCTGCTCTGACAACACTCTCCCAATAAAACCTCGAAACTTTCAAACAAATCAACACACTTTCAACTCGCTTCCCCCCCGCCACAGACCGTATCAATTTGGTGCGGATGGGATTTTGTGGGAATCCCATCCGCACCGACTCACAAATCAACCTTCAAATGCCCATTATTTACCAAAGAATTACAATCAATGCGCATTATTTATTATTCTCACTCTGTTCAGAACATTCAGGGGGACCCATGTCAAACGCACGTAATTGCCGTCTGCCCAAATCAGCAATCGAGCAAAATGCACACATCAAGTGGCGTAAAGATCACGACCAAAGCCGCCCCACCAATGCCGCCGCAACGGTCCTCCAGCAGCCTCCAGTCGGCCGTGCCAGCCCTACGGAACGCCGCCGAAGATCACCGGCAAGTGATGCAGGAGGCAGCCGCCGCCGCCGCCATCGCTGCCGCAGCAGCACAAACGACGCATCGCCACCCTCATCGTCCTCCGACAACCGCCTGCAACAACTCCAACTACACGTCGACCCTCAAGAAACGTGTGCAAATACAAGAAGTCACCTTGTAGCACAGGTATTCCACAGCAGAGGATGCTGTGTAAGTGTACAGTTAGAATCAAAAAAAAAAAAAACAAAAAAAAAAACAATCTCTGCGACATACATTGAAGAAAGTGCGCGCCAACCATGGATGGTGGCGTCGCGGCGCGGCGCGGCAGGCGCGCGTCTGAATTCATTACACCCCCGAGAAATCAATATATTATTATGCAGAGATGTATCGTGTCGGGTTAATAGGGCCTCTATGAATAAGCTATTAGAATTGATTAACAGGTAAGCCGCAGTGAAATGTACACAAAAGCTAAACCTGCGATTATGCTGATTGGATACATGTGTCAATTTGGTTTTGTGTTCTGCATATGTAGTTATAAGGATTCCACTGATTTGACAAGGTGGGTTTGTTGTTCAATACATTTTTGGCGGGATTACAACTTTAATGTTTGTATTTAATTTTATCGCGTTTCGTACAATTCTACACAAATTCACCTATTTTTTGATTTAAAGATTTCAGCATTGAATTTCTTATGTAATTTACTGTTTTCTTCAACATTTCAAGGAGGCCTTATTGTTATTGTAAAAAGAGTTTGACTAAAAAATTATTATTACTTTCAATTTGCTGATGATTTTATGTTGAGACCCTCGCAAAGCTTTCAGTGGCTTTAAAACTTTACTTTAAGTAAATTCTTTTTGGTCATTAAAAAATCATGAATTAATAAACGATCGTTCAGACCAACAGATATTGAGAATTTAACAAATGTAAAAACATTTATAAAATAAACAACATGTACTCTAAAAGTAGCTGACAAAACCACAAAATAATTTAATGAAAATCCAACTGCGTATATAATCAGAACCAATTATAGGCGATATGAACTCGACAGAGTGGATTCATTACGGAAAAAAAAATTAATACAAAAACTACTAAATCAGATTAATAATTTAATAAATGAACACTCATTGAGCACATTATAACGTCAATAAAATAAATCTCGGGTGATAGGCGAATGCATAAAATGGAGAACACAGAATCGATAAATCCCCCGCACACAGTCGGACTGAAACAATGGTATCTGAGTTGAATGCACAAAATCGATTCCAAGGGGCGCAGGCAAACAATGTCTTAGACAGAGTCTGAGATGCTCCGCCGACTACCGTTAATCTTTGCCGTATTTGTTCGAGTTCCTTCAACAATTAATGGAACTGATCAGCAATTTACAAACAAATCAATTTGTATTTCAATTGATGTAATCAAGTTGTTGCAATCAGGCAAATGCCATTAATTCGCTAATTAATCATGATGCTCATGAAGTTGAAGCCATTAAGTGACTCTCGATTTTGTGCGGTGACAGACACAAAAATCAACGTGTAGGTACCGACCACAATAACTCGTAGAATGTTGTCAGAAAATCAGAAGTCAGAAGCAAACCTACTTCACAATTAATTCAATGAGCAAAACGACTACTAATTAGCTAAATAATTATGTACATACATTACGACTTACGAGTAAGTAATACAGAGATTATATAATGTACAGTAATAAGAAGCAGGAGTTAGGCGCCAAGAAAAGAATTTTATATGTTGTGAACTGAACCATATCCTTGAATATTGAAACAAAATGTAATGTGTACATTCGCATGCATTTAATGTGTGTTTATTGAAATAAAAGAAATGTATGTCACTAAAGGGTTTTTCACTGTTTGAAAATTTAAGAATTCCAGGAGGAGCTCGGCATTGCGCCGGCGCCGCATCCCACGAGCCTCAAACACAACGGAGACGTTCGTGAATGACAAGGGAATACAAATCTATTCAGAACAATGGTGAAATGACATGTGCTTTCGTAGAAGTGTCATTTTTCCACGTTCACTTGCAAGGTAAGGACCGCCATGCCACCCCGACATTCTTTGCAGGAGAGTTTCAGCATTTTCCCACGAGCGTAACCCGAGTGCGTCCCTTGGACCCACACCCCGCGCCAGGAAGAGTACACGTGTGTGGATGCGGTGACAACTGAAATTAATTTCGTCGCAAATGTCCCAATATGTAAGAGGGATGACAGTAATTGCTGAAATTGTAGGTACTTTAAGTGCTCATTTTGGACATTTTGACCGTTTACCGACAACTCCTGTCGTACATAATTTGTCTTTAGCAGCAACCGCAGTTAACCGTATTATAAATACACCCCACCACCCTGGCAGCGCCATGCCGCCCCTAATTTATGGCCTGCAATGAGGCAAATTCCATCATGCCGGGCCCATTTTGTGTATTTGTGCAGTTCTTATGTCGGCGATAAAGCTGGGCAGCCATGTTATTTCCGCAACAAATTGGAGAGCCACTGAAATCCAATTATTCAATTAGATTTTTTATTCTGTGTGTCTCCTGGCCATGTCGGCTCAAAACTTTGCTCTTCTTATTTTTGTTAATTTTGCACACTGATAAGTCGCAAAATAAATGTGCAGAATAAAAACATGGAAAAGCCAGTTGGAGCAAACTTTTCGGCGTACACAATTCGTTGTGGGAGCTGCGCTCAGTCTGTTTTGGGGACACAACAAGATATACACACAAATATAAATTACTTTCTTTTTTGTTTGCTGCCAACATTCCTAATCTCATGCAATATACATAAATGAAAGTTTGCTATTTTATTTTTATTGCATAATTGCTTTGGAACAGTTTTGTGGGGAGGAAGGGTGGGTGGGGGAGGGGGGAGTGTGCCGCGCGCCCCATTGTTGCTGCTGCAAAACAATCTTCCGAATGAGAGTTTTTCCCAAATATTTAAGGAAACAATTTTCGTGTGGTGCTGAAATGACCTACATGATATTTATAGAATAAGTTTGGCTTAAAACTATTGTCATTTGTGGACGTGTCGCTTTACGGCGTGGTGACACGTGCAGGCTTAAGTGGATCTGGTAAAGGCTATCCACTGCTTGTATAGTGAATTATTCTGGAAATTTATTTCAGATATAAATTTAACCCAACAGACAAAACGAACGTTATATAAAACTCATATTGTTCGCATAAGAAATAAGAGTATTATTTTTGAATTCATAAATCAAATTGCTAAAAGAATCGGAGGAAAACAAATTTACTATAGAAGCGATAATTTGTTCCGTTATACCATAAATGTTTAATAAGATCCTATTGGGGACAAAGTCCTATGGAACTTTGGTGTCACATCTATCGGCATTTACATTTCATCTATAATTGAAACTTTTCCAATTTATCAAATTTTATAATCTGTGTATCGCGCGAAAAGGTTTTGCCTGTAAGCTGTTCATTCGCTTCCCGAAACATTGGCACTTGAAGCTGCCAAAAGTTTGGCCAGACTTCTTTAAATCATCATGAAATTGAGTTACTTTATTAGATCCAATTACCAATTCACTAACGATTTAGACCTTTCTTTTGATCTGTTTAGTTACCATCTGCGGAAAAAGCGATTTAGAACTTAAATGCGGGATTTTAATGCACGGATAGCCAAATAAGCGATAAATTTGGTCATATATATTAAGACGGTTTATGCGAGCTCAACCGCGACACAATGCTTTCGTATACGCGTGCCACACATTTGGGATAGGAACAAGATGTGGCGACGATTCTGCTAAGGCCCAGGCAAATTGAAAGCCGCATATTATATTTGTTTGGAAACAAATGTGGCTAACAGAACCATGTGAACTTTTGGAAAGACCAATTACTTCAAATTTGCCAACATTTCGGCAAAAGGATGGTTGAACATTTTTTTAAAAACGTGTGCGCGTGTGTGGAAACTGACGAATACATGTCGAAAATTGATATGCTTCATTTTGTTTTGAATTCAACATAAGCCCGTTAATAATATTCGCAGGAATAAATTTAATGCAAAGATATTTGTTAATTCTTTTGTATAACAACTTTTAATTTCCTTTAAACGTAAATGATTGAGAGATAGAAAATTAATAATTCCGCAAAAAGCTGCAGCACAATAAACTGCTCTAAACATCAAAAGAATGCAAATTACGGCAAGAAATGGCGCAGCAATCTTTTGTTTTGGGCACAACATTGTGACCAAGTTTTTTCGTTTAAACTTTTATTTAAAACCATTTGCCACTTTTATTATACAAAATGTATTTGTATATGTGTTAAATCCTAGTTTGCGGCTATTTAAATGCATGGTAAAATATAAAAGTAAATAAAGTTTTGTGATATACTATTTGGTGCTAATTACCAGTTTTGAGATACGGGGGTTCACACACATTTAAATCCTTTTTTAAGAGGCAAATAATTTATTCATTCATGAATTCTGTTTGTTTTTTGGTAAACGGTGATGCAAACAATCGCGGGCGCAAACATTCTCAAAAGGTGTTACTGTCAGCGATTTTTTTCCAGAAGTCTTTTTAACAATTTTAAGAACTGGTTTGTGTATGATACATTGAATCACATTTAAAAATGAACTCATTTTATTTTTTATTGAATTTTTTAAAACGTATTATTTCACTGTTAAAAAATAACGTTTGCACTTTTACTGTCTAATTAAATTCCAATGAAATAAACATTAGAGTCGCTCAGCTATAAGAAAATGAGCATACTTGTTTTCGCAGGAACATTGATTTTTCATTTAGCCACAAAGTTACTGTGAAGCAGCTGTTCAACATGATTTATGCATTAATCTTTTATCTTCAAGTCATTAAATTTTTAAATAGGGTCAATTAATTTTGGACATTAGGAAGTGTTAATGACAAAATCTTTCAAGGTAAGACGTTGTGAAAAATAGGCGACACAGAAACTATTTTCACTTTGATGAAAACCCAACAAACTGGATAAGCTGATTGTCGCAGTATTAATAAAAATAAATAAAACTTCTCTGTGAATATTATATTAGGTTGAATTGATTATTCACATTTGTAAATAAACAAGTCGGAATTCGCAAAGGCGCGAGCTCATAAGCGCGCACTGCAGAAAGTGGCTGCGTTTGATATCACAATTGGTTTATGCACTCGCATTTTATCAGCTTCACTTATCATTCACATCGCATCAGCTCACGGGCAATTCTGCCAATGAACGCGACGCGACCGGCGACGTCACTCCTACAAAGTTGGAGCTGCATTCTTTGATGTGATAGAATGGTGGCGTCACTTCACTTTTAGAATACAAATGTGGCGTTTTGTTATTGTGTTGAATTCGGGTTTGGGCAGAACGAGCATCGGATCGGGGAGCACAACATTATCACCGATCGCGTTTCTGTTTTATTCTCAGACGGCCTCGCGGTTAGAACACGCATGCCGCTTTTATGTGACAGTCAGTTATTGGGATTTTATATGTGTTTTTAATGTGAATACGAATAAAACAGCAATTAACGTACGTTTTAAATTCATTAGATAATAAAAAAAACAGACGGATAAGTGTTTTGTAACTGTGTGTTTGTTTGAATTCATTCAAATGTGATTTCGCGAATCAAAATAAGCCGGATTGGTGTCAATTAGGGCCAATTTCAACAACATTTTTTTTTCACAATATCGCATTTTATTATGTAATATGTACTTAGTGTTGATTCAAGAAGATTTAAGGAATGAAAAGAGCTTAAATCATTTAAATATAACCGCATTCCTTCGCATTGTGAATATTTTCGAGCAAACACCAGAACGCCAACGACTGCCGAGGTTGACGACCGTCTTATTGCGTGTTTCAAATTGTAATTGCCTCCTCAGTTTGGTATCAGTTTGCTTTAACTGATAACAACAACACCTCACCGCTCAACTTCCACTTAAAGATAATTCAGTTATCTCAGTGTCACATTCGGCCCTTCACGAAATATATTATCTGTTGGAAGTA
This sequence comes from Sylvicola fuscatus, assembly GCA_026546915.1. Lineage (NCBI taxonomy): Eukaryota > Metazoa > Arthropoda > Insecta > Diptera > Anisopodidae > Sylvicola > Sylvicola fuscatus. Next base: position 48,638 of record JANSTS010005108.1, on the reverse strand, counting down.
TCACACAGTCAAACAGCAGGGTATGACGTGTGTAACTGATGTGCATTCAAATTTCATAAACATTCATATGACACAAAAACATACGCAGGCAGGCATTCATGCATTCAATGAGGCAGAAGCACATATTATGTACCAGCTGAATCATTTGCCAATTAATTGATGACATTAAACTTGTGTGTCAAATTGTTTAACACTTGATACCGTCTTAATATAAACAACGAATGTGCTCCAGTTTACTTGTACTTGAAGTTTAACTTCTCGGCAGTCGGCAGTCGGCAGTCGGCACACATGCCGCAGACTATAGAAGAGAGTGGGAATTGTTCAAACACTGTTATTATTTGGCATTCTGTGCATATACCACATATGTACATATATGCGAGAGATTAATTGATTCAAAGTGTGTTATGTCATCAAGTGGTTAATATTATATTTATTGCGAACATTCTATTGTCAAAGGTTCTAAAATGCGTGTTTTGCTGGTAATCGTGTCGCTTTTGGCATCCTCCGGCTTTGCTGTGGGTTCCAACATTCTATTTTTGTCGCCTTTCCCCGTTAAAAGCCATTGGATATGGTTGGATCATTTTGTGCGTGAGCTGCTGGATCGTGGACACCATGTAAGTGTTTATTCTTTTATTAGATGTTTCAGCAGAACATCAGTGTTGCCTTGTATTCCGACGACTATCTGCATCCACAGACCTTTAACCTTATACTTATTTATTATGAGCTTTTAAACAAAATGTTTTCTGTCGTACATACAAAATGTAATTTTTAAATTCAGCATTTTATCAGTAATTACAAATTAAATGCAAAACAGCATATTCCTTACAATGCAACAAAAGCAACTGACCTTCAATTGAAATTTTACATTGTCAAGATAATTTTCATGCATTTTAAACATAATTGAATTAAGAACCAGTGGTGATAATAAATTATAATTATAACTCAAACAACAAATTCGTGGTCCAAAGAGATTTGACACGTTTTACCATTGGATGAATTGAAGAAACCAAGGCTGCATGTGAATCTGACCTAATAATTCTAAGGAGTCTGTGTACACAAATCAGCGAATTGGGACTTTTGCAAATGACGAAAAGTAAACGATATGCGACCCAATTTTAATTATGTACCGACAACATTATCCGATACCTAAACAAACTGAAGAATTGGATAAATATTATGTATCCTTGGGAAATGGTTATGCAGCATAAAAGATTTCCTTCTATTTGCACGCATAAATAGAGATGTTATATCTTTTTGTGGAACATTGTGTACATCCATTCAACTGCGTGTTGCGTTCTGGAGAGCTGGCTGAACAGCCAAATCTTGATAATACAGTGAATGATTGAAGAGGCCACGTTAACAATGTTTGTGAAACAAAGGTTTCGTTTTCATGAAATAAAGCTTAATCTTTGTCAGGCTGTAAACTTTACCCCTTTAGCGGAGCTTTACAAAGGAGTGAGCAATCGCTTTAGATGAATTTCATGTGAAATTAATTATTTAAAAAGCAAACTTAGAGAAAGCTCCGAGATATTAAAATTCATTGCTCAATTACAGCAGCGTCGCTTTATATCAGTCCATTGTTGTACACTTCAAGAGATAGTCCAAAAGACGACATGCAAATCATAATAGAGCAAAAATCGATTAACATTCCGAGTTGTGGGCAATTTAAGCTCATATTTACATTATTGCATGTTGTTTCCCTTAATATTTAATTTGTGAACAAAATGTAATTCAGTTTTATTTACTTTGACTACAGAAAAAGCAATCAAATAATATTGGCTTAAGAAATTCAAGGCAAAAAAGTCCACCAACCGAGTGCTTAGTTTCTGCTTTAAATCTCGCGTCAACTTTTTACATTTTTTATTCATTTAAGTTCAAATTTTTTTTTTTATTTACCTTTAATAAACGATCACACGAACTCGTATTGCATTTAAGCGACCCACAAGATAAATTCAGTGAACTTTAAGTTATGTTTTTCCATTGTTAAACTCTCATAACTTTAGAACGGCAAAACATAAAGTCCTGCTCGTGCTTATGTATTTAATTTTTGTATTGTTTTATGCTAGCAACTATGAAATTGCTTTATAAAATATTCAAATAGAATTTAAATTTGTATATGTATGCAGCGCTAAAAAACTCGCGTACAACAATAAATTTTTAATCGCGATATTCAGCATTATGGAAACAATTTCAAATTTAAATATCAATGAAATAACAATTTTATGTGATTTTTTATGGATAAAATATAGATTTGGACAATTATTGATTTTTTTTAATATATTATTGTGCAGGTGTAGAACATAATTTAATAGCGCATTTCAGTGGTAAAGGCATATGTATCATATGTATGCTACAGTTCTCGTTGATAATGGACTTTAATTTATTTTTTATTTAATAAATATTTGCACAATGAGCGAAAAATATTATTGTTAAATGAAACTATTCAAAAATTGCATAATTTGGCCATAATTCGTTGATAAAAATGATTAATTTAAAACAATTATAAAACATCACAAGCAATCACACTAATTAATCTTTCTACTAACCAATCTTTCCAAAGGTAACGGCCGTTACGAATTTCAAAACATCTAAGCCGCACGCCAACTACACAGAAATTATCATAAATCCTCCCTATGATATACCAGCCAACTGTATGTATTTATGGCCATGAGTAGTGTCGTCACATATATGACATATGTATGTATTTGCAGTTCCAGTTCAGCAAATATTCAAAATGAAATACAACAGCCACTTCGAGAGCATTAGCTTGATGTGGAAGGTGGGCCTGTTGACGACGGAGCACGCATTCGAGGACAAGGGTGTGAGCAAATTAATTGAAAGAGACGACCTGAAATTTGATCTGGTCATTCTGGAGCAGTTCTTCCACGAGAGCTGGCTACTCTTCGCACACAAGTACAAAGTGCCCATTGTCACCATAGGTTTGTTGGCCAACAATTCAAGCGCATTCTCTGGCGACCTTGTTTGATTTATTAGCACTGTCAACGTGCATTTTTCACCAACCGCTTGCAGGAACACTCGGCCACACCGACCACATTGACCGTCAAATGGGCTTGATTACTCCGCTGTCGTTCGTCCCACATATGCTGCTGCAGTACAGTGACAGAATGAGCTTTTGGGAGCGCTGCACTAATGCAGTCATCACAGCCTACGACATCTACCACAGACGCTTCTACTATATGCCGGAGCAGCAGCGCTTAGCCGATAAATACTTCAAAAACTTTACCAGTAAGTAAACGCTCCTAAAATCGATAGACATTGTTGTCATATGAGGATGACGTGCAATTTAATTACATTTCAGAATATGGCCCAGTTCCAACGGTTCTAGATGCTGAGAAGGAAATATCCTTTGCGCTGCTAAACAGCCACTACAGCACTTCGCCGCAACGGCCGAGCATGCCGAATCTGATAAACGTGGGAGGAGTGCACGTGAAGCCGCCAAAAGCTCTACCAGCCGATTTGCAAGTTCGTATCATGGCAATTGTACTCGTATGCATTCGGCACTTTACTAACATTTATGTGCTCCCAGAAATTCTTGGACGAGGCTGACAAAGGTGCAGTCTACTTTAGCTTGGGATCGTATGTGCAGTGCAAGGACATGCCCAAAGACAAGCTGAATATTATTCTAAAAGTGCTGGGATCTCTCAAGGAACGCGTTTTGTGGAAATATGAGGACGAATCGATCGAAAACGTTCCTAGTAACGTTATGATACGCCCTTGGATGCCCCAGAGCGACATATTGGCGCACAAGAATGTCATTCTATTCATCACACACGGCGGCGTGTTTGGCACACAGGAAGGCATTCATCGTGGCGTGCCGATGCTGTTTTTGCCGTTTTATGGCGACCAGGTAATTTATGCTTTTCATTATAATTTGCCAGTTTTCGCGGAATTCAAATGCAAAGCTGATTTATTATTCTATTTGTACGTTTGTCTGCTGGCGTAGCACCGAAACGCGATGAGATCAGAAGCTGGTGGATTTGGACGTATGCTGAAGTTCAGTGATGTAACGGAGGAATCGCTGACAGCAAATGTCAACGCAATGCTCACTGATAAATCCTACATGCGGAAAGTGAAGCAAATCTCAAGACTTTTCACTGACAACCTCACACCACCAATGCAAGAGGCAATGCATTGGATTGAATATTCCATTCGGCATGACGGAGCAAAACATTTAAAGTCGAATGCCGTGAACATGCCGTGGTACTCGTACCTTATGCTCGATATCCTCGCCCTTGTCTGTGCTCTACTGTTCTTGGCGGCGTTCGCTTTAAGATTACTGTATCTTCTGGTATTGCGACTCTTTAAGAAAACTAATAACTCAGAATACAGCGGTAAGAACAAGAAGAAGTCGCACTGAGATGTGATATAAATAGTTTAATGACGATTTATCTGAAACGTCATCTGTGAAAATATTGCTAGATGTTTAGTATAATATGTACTCGTCTTATGATTGTTATTGTAGAGGAATGCGCAACATTCTTGCAATTCATTTATAACATGGGGAGCATAATTAATCAAGTTTTGCCAAAAAATACATTAAATTTACCAAATTCACATTTTGTTTTTCTTAACGCAATTTCCTCACCCCCCCAGCCCCCCTTCCTAGCAGCAGGCCGCATAAACATACATTACTGATTTACAAGAATAACATTGCAAGGGGGTAGCTGTGATACGAAAATGGAATTGAGAAATCGGGATTTCGTTTTATCGCATACTGTTAACTTTAATACATTATATATGAGCGCGATATATGTTACTTATATACATGTACATACGAGCGCTTGACTGTGTTAAATAAATGCATGATAAACAATGTACAGGGTGAATTCGTTGTTGAGTTTAACACGTAGATGTTTTTTTTTTTATTTAAGCAACCAACATAATTTATCATATTTGTTTTGCTTCAGTTAATGCTGTTTGCGGAGAATAGCGGTGGTACTAATTTCTGTCACAATTCAACACAATTCATCAAATTTAAATAAACTTAAATCATGATTAAGAATAACAAAAAAAAAACGAATTTATAAAAACAAAACGAAGTACAATAGAATCAAACAAATTTGAAGCAATTTATAAAACTTCCAATTAGAAAAACAACAATACATTTATGGATATTTTCTTAGGCGTCTCAAATACATTTCAAAATGTGGTAAAAGGCTCGGCCATTGACAGGAAACCACCTAAATCTTATGTGTCACAAATATCCAATTTCCGCTGGAAATATTCAGCCATCCACTCAAATCATTTCTCTTATAATGGAACTGTATACATTTTGAATCAATTGTTAAAACAGGATCTTATATCTTTCTTTCATACCATTAGACATTCAATACTTGCAACTACATACCTTGAGAAGCGCTTTAGTAAAAGTCCTTAGGCCAAAAGGACACGAAGCGCATTGGAAAGCACGTTCGAAACAAGCAAATTTGATGAATGCGGCAACGGTAAATGGCGCGTTGTTTGCTTTCCGCGGTGAGTGGTGAATGGTGATCGCGGTATTTGGATGGAGAAGGACCACACGGTGTCAACAAAATATTCCATAATCGGATGTTGCTATAAAATTGCATTCACGTATGGCATTTATGTAAAACTCATTTTTTGCCTGAAATATTTGATTGGCTGTAATGAAATAAATGACGTAAATCATTGTAATGGTACTAAAGCTGGGTGAAGTGCCATTATGAGAGCGAGTTAACTTGTGTCACGTATGCATGTCAGTACAATGTTGAATGTACACACATATCATATAAAAGCACAGCATATACTTGTTAATACTTCATATGAAATGGTGCTCCTTCTGACAGCAGAAAATAAATTAAGTACGCAAATTGTTGATTTCCACACATATTTCCAGCATCTTCAAATCGCTCCAAAAATTTGTTTCTCCAAAAATTGTGTTCTGCCATGAGCCATCCATTTGGGTGTTTCTAGCAGATTTCTAGCAGAAGTGAAAACAATCACCCTTCGTGCTAAGTTTTTTTTTGTAATAATTAGTTTTTAAAACATAACAATGTATAAAACAAAAAAAATAGAAAACTACGTATTCCTGAAGTTCCTATATAAGTTCGACACACATCAGAATGGTAAGGAATTAGCACTATTTGAAATTTGTATTTTCCGAATGCGCTAGCTAATTCTGAGAGCCAAATCTGAAAATCCTATTAAAAAGAAGTCGCTACATAGAACAATAATTGCATTTTGCCGTTCAAACTCATCAAGCCTGCAGTTATTGACGATTTGATTTTTGAGTCGACTTCCCTAATCTCTGAAAGGAAGTTGTTGGCTTTTATGATAGCGAGTTTGGTGACCGTGGATTAAAGCCAGACATCGAGCGAAGCTTTATTTAAACGGACAAACGCATTTCGATGTCATTCTATGCGAACATTTTTTTTTTTAAAGATTTTTTTTGTTTAAAAATTTAAAATATATTTGTTATGGTCCGCTTTGAAAATCAATACTTACATTAAATTATTATCGACTCTTTGTACATATTTTTAATTTGGATTCGCCGAAGAGGATGCTCTGAATTCATGATTCCCAATATGAATTGACTCCTATAGATTTATTTTAAAATTATTTAATCATATTTAAATGATTTTTAAAATGAATTAATTTTATTTATATATTATTGTTAATTTTATAGGTTTTTTAAATAAATTTTACTCATTTTTCAGTTTACATACCAGCTTGTTGATGCGATTGGAATGGAAAATATTAAAGGTGTTAAAGCTGTTATCAGATAAAAGGACAATTAAAGTTCCGAGAAGGATCCACTTCTATTGTAGTAAGCAATAAAGTATCGCCAATTCGGGTGATGCTTGTCGAAAATGTAAATTCTGAAAATCCTTATAATGGTCACCCAAAATAATACTGCACTGATACATCACTGAATCTCTTCTGCGAAATCGAGAAAAGTAAAAATAGTCTTTCATCAAATTACTTCCAGAAAATTGTTGAGAAAGAAAGTTTATTAGATTCTTTTTACTTTAAGACATAGAGTGGACTTTAAGACAACTGGACTGGTCAATACTGCCGCAAGTTGATGATCGCAGAAAACCATAATTATTACCTTCCTCCAAAAGGCAACTAAAATGTTGTTTTATTCATATCGTATATTTTGATTATACCGTTTCGAGTGTTCGAATATCAAGATTCAAGGTATCGGCATGGGAGTTCTAATTCTTTTCTTGGCGCTCTATTAAGAACAGGTAAATTATTTGACGGACTCATTTATTTATTTATCATTTTTTTTTGTGCAACAATGCCATGTGAAATAATCACGTGCTGATCCAGTTTGCACAGGTAATATACTCGTACTATTCAACCTTTTTTTAGAAGAGGCTCTAAAGCTTTTTGAATAAGACAGAGAACAATTCCAATTTATAATAAATTCATAAACTTTTTTTTTTAAGATGACTTGCAGAATAAAGATTTCGTTCTTAATTTAATGAGAAACATTGACCCGACTCGTTCAATTACATCTTCACATGTTTCATTGTAAACAAGTTAAGGAAAAGTTGGCTTTTTGGCGACCAAGGTGTACGTGAGGTGGTTCGTGAATGATTTAATTTAAAAAGTTCATATGTGACGTATGTTATTAAAAATCAAGGTCATTGTTTGTAACAGTTCGTAACGGGCTGATTTACCGTCGATAGTTACACTTGCACGATAATTATTTTCTATTTATTAATGTATCCTGTATCATCTCAAAATCAAATGACTTAAATCTTTAATTCTGGATCTGGAATAAAAAATATAAAAACACAAAATATTTGGTTGTAAATGTAAACGTATTGACGCGCTTACCTATTGACTACAGTCAATTTTTTTTTCACATATTTTATTTTTTTTTTACAAACGTTTTACTTATGCAATAGAAATATTTATTTCTTTCCCTTGCTGGAAGAGCTTGAGAATGAAGATGAACTGGTGCCAACCAGACCTCCCTGGTTGATGGCTTGGGTTTGAGCAGAAGACTCTGAGTTTGTTTGTGCTCCAGTGGCACCACCTCCAGCAGTAGCATCAGCGAGCCCTAATCCGCCAGCCTGGAATAAGATTAATTCTGGTTAAGGCCTGCTGGGACATAAAAATCACTAAGTTCACTTACACCCTCAGCAGTGGAGCTAGCAGCTGCATTGGAATCAGCAGTGGAAATGCCTGGACGATCTGGGCGCACACGGCCTGGAGAACGTTCGACACGGAGGTGGCTGGATTCTGGGATAACTACACATACGGAAAAACACAATTATTATATAAATCGACAAATAGCAGGGATTTGTCAAGTATCTTACTATGTACGGCAGCACTGGCCACAGCGACGATAACCAACAACACGAAAATGGTCTTCATTCTGATAACTTTGAAATTACAATCACAAATGGTTCATCGCTGGTGCCAGTTTAATACTTATATAGTGAATAGAATATCCAGTTTGACTTGTTTGTCCACTTATTTGGAAGTGGCTCGTATATTTGCTTCTCCAAGAAGCTTTTTATTCTCTTTAATTGTTGTGTATTTTGTTTTTTTGCGTTCGACCATCTTAGAGGGAGCTATGCCTTAAATTTTTATGTTTTATGTGATTCGTATTCACTACACTGAGTTTCTGGTGGAAAAATTCCCCAAATTTGCATTGTCTGCGGTTGGTCAACTGGTGAATCATTTGATTGAAGGTGCGATGTAACTCATACATGCTCAACATTGATAACATTGATTTGTTGTGGATGGAGCAGCTTGATCGCTAACAAGGCCGTCGACATCTCGAAGAGCCGTAACCCTGAAAAGATTTGGGACAGTCTCCCACCATTAAAGTTAGTTTTTGTTCGGTGCGTGATTAGCACCCTACCTGATGTTAGCCAAACATAAATGTTAATTTGGATATCTTTTTGGCAGTTTTTAAGTTAATTTACGCTTCTTCAACGTGAATATTGGTGGAAATAAATGTTGATTGTGATGAAGCCCATCGCATTGGAGCCATTTTCATGTTGCGATCTAGTTTATCTGAATTCATAATAAAAAAAACATATTGGCGCTGGATTGTGTTGACTGTAACTTAAAACGGTAACGTGAATCCTCTTCTAACTATATCGAGATTGTCATGAAATTTTTGATAGCATTTTAGGTATTTCTCATAAGAGATTGTTTTGTTTGTGTACATTTACATTTATTGTTCATTTTATTTTTCGGCATTTTCTTTTGCGGTGTCCGTGGACCATGGCGGCATCGACGCGACGGTACGCACACGTGAATCTGCGTCGGTAGAGAAACCCATTTTTGGTACATTTACAGGCTTTACTTATCTTTCAGTCATACACATCGATATTGACCGATAAAAGGCCGATTTTTAGTCGAAAAATATTGTTGGTGTGAAAATACATATGGAAATTACAAAACTAGATTGCCATGCGTGTGTACGAATTGCGTACTATAAAAGCAAGGTACAAGCAATCAATGTAAGATATTAGTGATTTGAGTTTTGCTACTGTTACACAAGATGAAGACAATTCTCGCTTGCATTGTTGTTGGACTAGCAGTGGCTTCAGCGGCCCCACAAAGACATAGGCCTGGTGGTGGATTCAGCGGTGGATTTGGAGGACGTCCCCAAGGAGGCGGTTTCGGCGGTGGCCAACAATTCGGTGGACAAAATAATTTCGGTGGTCAAAATAATTTCGGTGGCTTTGGAGGGCAACAAGGTGGATTCGGTGGTGGTGGTGCCACATCGAACGCAAATGCCAACTCTCAATCTCAAACTGCTGTAAGCATTTAATTTCTAAAAAAAAAATTCTTTATATTCTAACTTTTTTTGAATGCTTTTATAAAAGGGTCTTGGTGGCGGAATTGGCGGAGCTGGTGCCAATGCAGGTGCTGGCGCCGGAGGCTCAGCTGGTCCAGGAGGCACCTCCACTTCGAATGCTTCAGCACAAACACAAAGCGTCAACACTGGTGGTCTGACGGCCACCAGTTCATCAGCAACGTCTAGCTCCTCCAGTACCTCTGGTGGATTTGGCTTTGGCAAATAAGTGTTTAGTTTTTATCGGCTGTTAAAATTATTATGTACATATATTAAATGCTAAATAAACATTTAAGTAAATTTTATAAATACATAAATGCGATTTTATTTTTCTGTGCCAACACTTCATTACGAAAGACCTTGATGAATATAAGCAAACATGTCATTGTATTACTGAATGTAATTACAAATTTCATAATAAACCTGGGAATAACTGCCACTCAACATCAAAGTACTTTATTTATTAATTTTACATCAATAATTATTACTGAAAAGGTCAATGATTGGTTTTCGCAAAAAAGGACTTTCGACATCTAATTTATTTGTGGAGAGCATCAAACCAGTTTTAATTCCATGTTTCATCTACATACCAATTATGTTATTTGGGTGGATCGACTTAAGTATCGATAAAGTCAAACGGAAAGTGGAGGGGCCTTTTCCAGTGACTGAATAAAATTGATTTGGCACACAAATATTAATTAAGATTTGGTTAATGTTCACTCAGCACGTAAACCGGATTCACTCTCCTATACATATATTATGTATTTTTAAATTTATTTATTATATGGTATAGCTGGCGGAATCCCGGCACTGGTTCACAAAGTCTATATGTTAAACGATTTTATAGCGCTGTGAGTTGTGACATAAATAACGGCCCCTAAAAAAAAGAGGAACAGCTCGCTGATAAGCATCAGCAAAAGGTCATTTCGACTGGTAGTATTCTGTTGCTGTTTTTGTGGATAAGCTGGGTTTCATACTGACAAGTCCCATAAACCGGAGTTCATCGAGTACATCCACAAAAACGGTAGCAAAATCATTTTATTTGCAAATTATGCTGATATCAAATGACACACAATATTGTTTTTATTTTTAAAACAAATAACTTCAAATTTAAGACGCCTAAAATTCTATATTCGTGCTTATCCTTTCACAAGTTTGTGTCGTCAACAAAAGAAAAATGGTCAAATACAATTAACAAACTAAACATTTATTTCCCAAGATGCTCAAAACTAATGGGAATTTGAGAGAGTGACTGATGGGCAGATAAACATCACAATTAAATGACCCGACGATAAACTGACAGTTAATTCATGTTGCACGATCTTTCGGGAGGGATTATTGTTAACACCCGAATGACTTACCCGGAACTCTCTCTTGCAAAAACAGATTCGGACATACTTATAGAATTTATGCTACAGTTGTATGTGAAATAAATTTAACCATTTACATGAAACGAAATAAAATAAAAATTTGAATTTCGTTTTATATTTACTAGATAGCCGGAGACGCGGCAAATCTGGTATTACGCCTTAATGGATTGAATCGACTACAGCGATGCAGGCGTAATTTGTGTGAAATTTATTATTTTATTTGTGCTCTTTTTTAATATAAATTAATTTTTTTACGACATTTTAAGAATTTTATGATTTAATAAAAACAAAATCTTTGCATTCGCAGGAGATTCAAATCCAACAGCATTCGAAAAAAATCTCTTTAATAAATTCTTTTGGATAATAAGAAATCGTTGGTTCATTGATTTACGATTGATCTGCTTCTGCGCCTGCGGTATATGTTAACATGGTTATTAGTTATTACGCCGATCGTGAAATTTTTATTTGTGTCGCTCTAATCAAATTGACACAGAAACGTGCTAATAAAAAAATATATTAAAATAAAAAAAATAAAATAGCTACTCATAAAATCTTTATCAAATCAAAAAATACTTTCTTTTTTTAGTTCAGATATAGCTTTTAAATTGTCACATCCGAACAAGTTAATGATTGGTACCGACTTAAAAGATTCCCAATTTTATGCGTTTAAATGAACATTCAAATAAAATTTTTTCTTTTGGTAATTTTATTAAAGTTGCTTATTTTAAAGAAGTTTAAAAGGGTTCCGTTGGTCGTATTTAAACTATAACTCCATCCCTCCTTGTCGTGTGATGCAACAATTCATGTTTTTAATCAACGTTCAAATTTAATAGCGTTGCAAAGATTTCCCAGCTCTCTTGACCTTTTTCCTCATCGTGATACCCACAAGACGAATAGCACGCCTACCCTAATAGTGTCGCCAAACCCGCTTAATATGCCACATCGCGTCGAGTGTCCCTTGCACGCGTCAAAAAACCTATATACATATGTATGTACACACAATCTACAAAACACAGTCTACACGCAGCATCTGCATCAGCAAAACTCAGCCGCGAAGCTTATATTTTTCACGCGCCTTCCCATTCGCTGGCGAACGAGGGTGCTTGTATCCTGCGGCTTTACATATCTCTCCCACAACGAAGCCGCCATTAACAAAAACTGCACACAAATATAAAAAAAAATTATATTAATAATAATACAAATTATGACAATACAAACTTGGCAGCAAAAAAGACGAAAGTTATTTTGCTAAACGATGGAAAATGTGGATTTTTCCTATCTTAGCAATTCATTTGCATAATGCTGTAAAGTCTGCCACAGAGCTTTATTTATTTATTTACTATTTATGTGTCATGCATTAACATGATTTAGTTTAAGTACACATATTCGAGAATGAAGGAAGCAATTAACATTTTTGATCATGTGTGGATGGTAATAGAGGAGCGGGTAATGAAAATAAAATTTCAATCTTCATTTTGCATATATTGGAAATTGGTTACCATTCAGACCCGAAAGCCGTAAAAATATTCACGCACACGACCAGCGAATCCCAAAAAGCTCCACACACGAGCGAATCATTAAAATAATCCAAACCGCAATTAATAACGGGTATGCGAATACAAAAGCTGCTAATGGCAAAATCAATAAAACAAAAGCGAATATCCGAATTATAATCGCTCTCTATTAAAATGCCGCACACCTCAGTCTTTGAATGCGTACCAAATTTGTTGTAAGAGTGCAAGAACCTCTTACATGGCTTATACGCGTATTATAAGCGGCACGCACACTGAACAGCTTAAAACAACCTTAAGTAGCTATTGAGAAGACATTATGTAACAATCTAAATAGCCGAATTGAAATTCTCGGCCGCGTTCGACGGCGAGATTGGTGTGAACAAACTTTTTGAAAAACAACTTGCTAATTTCAGCCGACAACCATCCACACTACCAATCTTGTGGGCGACATGAAGCGACGCGGCGCGGCATACACACGCGGCCCGACAACACCTTGTACTTTGAGAATAATTCAGTAAGTCCAAAATTGAGCTATCTCGAGTTGGCTGCGGAGATGTAACTTTTAAGGGTGCAAAAGTTTAAAGAGCATTTGTAAAATCTTGCAAAGCTTTTACCCGCAAACACAATGGCTGCGCTTAAAAAATGCATGCAGCTTTAAATTGAGGCACATTTAAATGGCTGAAAGTTCTCCTCTTATCAATGTGTAATGGGCAAAGGGATAAACCAAAGGCTAACTTTTGGCGTGTTTAGCTTTAAATGAAGTTGCATGCAGTGCGCATCGCTGTAACTATTTTATGCATTTTTTGATAACTTCTTATCTCTATTCATATTTAAGAACATTTTAAACATTTACAGCGTTCATTTTTACTTGAAAAGTTTTCTATTCTACAAAAAAATATTGGCTAATGAAATCATTGTGCAGCTGATTTGTATTTATGCTAACGAACAATAATGTTAAATATGGTTAAGATTTTATGTTCTTTTTAATGAAATTTTCTACAAATTACATTTAGATTTCATTTACAAATTCCACTATTTTACAGTAGCAACGTTTTACCCATTTTTGTTAAGGAAAAAGGACTTAATTTCATTGAAGAAGTAGTAACATTTATCACAATGTAAAAATGAGTTTGTCATTTAAATTCAATTAGGACATACCTTTGTTCTTTAAAGGAAAAAAGAAAAGTTTGAAACAGTTATGGCAGCGCGAAAGCTTTCATTTTATAATTGCTCAATTGTGCTAAGATTTTTTGATTGAATTTTCGATTCAATTAGAAAATATTATCTCCAGTCCGCCAAGACCACTTTAAAAGAAACCACAGCTTCGAATCGTCGACTCACCAATAGATGACGCACGCCCAGCATTGCATTGTTATTTTTCTGTAGTATCCGCAGGCATATCATGGGGAGGTTGGGCAGATACGATCGGGTGGCTTCACTCACACTTGGGCATTCCAGAAACGATTTTACCGCCTCAATAAATCGACACGATTTGCTTCGTTGATCTGCATTCTTTTGTAATGAGGCATTTATCAGGACGGGCGGCACAGTGCATACATAATCGCGGATGATAATGAATTTAGTTGGGAAAGGTTGAGCCATGCACCTAATTCGCGGCGTACACTAACCTTTGTTACATAGAATATGTTGTTATTGATATTCGTTTGTTTAAAGGATGTGAATAAATGATGAGGCGTTCGTCGGATTTTCAACTAATTTAGACTTTACGGATTACGCGAATTCAAAGAGACATAAGCACAGTTTTTCAACGTTGGAGCCGTAAGTCGACATAATAGCTTCGCCCTCTTTCCCACCCGCCGACGCGTCCCGAGGGGTGATGATGCCGTTAGAGCGCGTGTGTTTGCCTTTCAGATAAATATATAGGGAAACTGTTTAACACACGCATGTAATAATTTGGTTAGCAAAAAGACGCGTAAGTGCGTTAAATGCCTTCACTTTTTTCCATATGCGCCGCACGTGGAGAGAGCTTGCACGGCAAGCGGCGCGGCAGCATTAATAAAAAGCACACATCACATCAAATTTGGCGAAACACAAAATTTTACTCATTTATCCAACATCCCTTGGGGTTATTAATTCTTTGCAGCCCG
>JANSTS010005097.1:1999-18485 GCA_026546915.1 Sylvicola fuscatus | reverse complement strand
AAATTGTAGTTATGATAAATCTTCCAATAATTTTTAAGGCCATTTCATTTGGTTACAAACATCATTACACGTGTTTTGCACAAAACACCGAAGCACTGAAATGAAAAAGCGAAGGACGCTCAACGTATCCAGCAGTGCCACAGCCCAGTAGCGAAGAAGACAAAAGGAAAATACTTATTTTCTTTTTTGTTTTCACTGACCTAAGCTTTAAAAAAAATATAAAATTCCTCTTTGCTGGCTATAATCTAATTACCAATACCTGACTTAATGAAAACAGGCCGACCAGCTATGCGAACAACAGTTGTGTCTTGAGCACAGACGACAGACGTCTTGTGCAAGTGGTATAGAGTGGACGTCTTCTCCTCGACTTATACTTAATTTTTATTTTGTGAATTTATTGTGGAAAATAAAAGTGCAGTGCGTCTCTGTTGAGCACAAAAGTTGAGTGAAGAATTTTGGCAAAAAAAAGGGATTCTAGCTGTGTGTTTTGAACAGGACTGCAGTGAATAATAAATTGTTCGAGGAAGATCTTTGGATTACAGTGAATTTTCCATTTCTCCAAGCCTATTAAAGTAACAAAATAATTTTCATTCGTTGGAAAAAATCACGGACTCAAAATGGCAAGTTGTTTGATAAAATTTCCACCCTCGTTTTAATATATCCTTGAAAAAAGTGCCAAAAAATGTATTAAATTACAATTGCATGCAAAAGTGTTATCCGTTTGCAGACTTTGCGAAGTTATTTGATATATACGAGTCGAATTACATGAAATTCGATTGTTGCAAAAATAAAATAGTTAACAATGAATTAAAAAAAAAATATCAATAATCTTTGAAGTTCTTTAAATGGAAAAACTGCTAAGTTGTGCCAATAAAATGTTTAAATAAAAAAAAAATGACAGTTTAAATAAATGATTTAAAACTTTCTTTAATATTAAATTTAAAACCATTTTTCTATATTTTTTCTTGCCTGTAGAGTTTGGAAGCAATAATGAAATCAGGATATATCCTCCTCGTCGTCACCCTTCTATTAATGATATGGGCGTCGATGACACAAGGACGAGAAATGGAACAAATAAAATATCCTCCGTGCTCATTCAATCCATTGTGTACGTGTTCAAAAGCGGCACCAGATTTGGGAGTTGTCCAATGTAAAAATGTGCCATTTCCAGCTATTCCAAAGACAGTTAATCAGTCCAAAGTAAGAAAAATAGTTGAAAGTGTTTAGTTAGGAAAAGAAAAAAAAAATTCTTAACTTTTATTCGGTAAACAAGGTATTCATGCTGCAAATGGAAAACACTGGCTTACGGACGTTAGATTCGTTTTTCCTGCAAGCTACCGGACTGTACAGGTTGGAGATATCCTATAATCCAATAGCAAATATCCCCGACGAATCTTTCGTCGGTCTCGATCGTTCATTGTGGGACCTTTATTTGTATCACAATCAATTGGTTGAAATACCATCTCGGGCATTACGACGTCTTCAAAAGCTAAGACTTTTAGGTTTGATTTTTCATTCCATTTGATAAGTTAGAGAAATGTATTTATTAAACTTGCAGACCTGAGTGACAATAAAATCTCATGCATTGAGCAAGATTCATTCCGTGGTCTTGAAGACTCTCTACAAACATTGATTCTATCTGAAAACTCACTTAACTTGTTACCAAAAGACGCCTTTTCTTCGTTGGTACTTCTGGAAACTCTCGATCTGCGCGGAAACAATTTGGCCGAAATCGACTCAACTGTTTTCCGCGACGGAATGCCGCGCCTCGTTAGGGTTAGTAATCCTGCATATCGGGAAAATGCAACTAATCCAGTTCCAATTCCAAATAATTTCAGCTATTTTTGTCAGACAATTGGTTGACTGATATTCCCTATAGTCAAGTAGCGCCATTGAAAGCTCTGCGTACCCTTGATCTGTCTCACAACGTAATCTACAGTATGCGTCCGAATGGAACCGACGAACCAAAAGGTGTCAAGTTGACACTGGACAATTTGCACTTGGAGTACAATCAAATTGAAAACATTGAGACAAATGCTTTCCAATTCTTTGATGTGGTTAATCGCACCTATTTGGATGGCAATAACTTCCAGATTGTTAATGTAAGTATACAACTACGGAGCTAAGTATCTTTGTAGATTAACATTTGTACTCCACTATTTAGGATCAAGCCTTTCGTCCGGCCAAAATCAGGGAGCTCTACATGAGGCATTGCCAAATGCATCATATCTCGCCTAAAGCTTTCGACGGACTCGGACCATCTCTACAAGTATTGGATTTGTCCGGCAATAATATCACAAATATCCATGAGCATTTATTTAACAACTTTGATTATTTGAGGTAATTTTTCACCTTTATTTAAAAAAAAAAAATTAAAATGTTAATTGAATACACGTCTTCAGGGTGCTGAATTTAAAAGACAATCGCATTAAGATTATTGAACCAACGGAGATGTTCAATGGCTTCCAATATACATTGCTGAAACTGGATCTCAGTGGAGAGAAAAACGCCGCTACAAATTTGCAGGATCTTAGACGGTAATTGTTATGAAGAGAGTTACTTTTTGGAACACCCATTTCAGCTCATGTATGAAGTTTAGCTGATGTTAAAATGCACAAGGACAGCATTTCATTTTGAATGTCTCATGTAATGATAGAAACATTGAAACATGTCCATTTGCACTGCATTCTGAGAGACTCATCTCATTTGACATTCGTTTATTGTTGTCACGCCTTTCTAATCGTTACTTTCTAACTGATTTCAATATTTTTTGGGTTCTTATCCAAACACTTCCGATTTTGCCAAAACCTACTAGTTGCGAATCGGTAAATATTTACGATCAGACATCCAACGACAGCCAGAAGTGCGGTCCATTCAGGTGGATAATTTACATTTACGTATACGTGATACTTACAAAATGTTTAAATTAAAATAGTTGAGATCATTTTTAACGTCGATCATTAATTTTATGCAGCATGCGAAATTTGCGATCATTAGCTGTCACGCAGTTGACTTCTACCCAATTGGGACCAGACGATTTTATCGAGTACGGAGTCGAGCTGGAGGATTTGAAGATTACGCGCGGCAAACTGCAGTCGGTTAAATCGCATGCATTCATGCATGTGCGCGGCATTAAACGGTTGGACCTGAGTGAAAACCAAATCAGCTCCATTGAGAAGGACGCCTTCAACGAGGTGCGTTTATTTTGTCGATACTCAGTGCCTTTACTTAGTTTTAAATTTACCAAAAATAGATCGGACACTCGCTGATTTCACTGAAAATCTCACATGGATTCGCATCATCAATGAACAGTGTGCCATCTGAAGCGCTGAGACATCTCACCTCGCTGCAGGAGCTGGACTTTAGCAATAATCAAATAAAGACAATGACTGACACAAGCTTCCACTTTTTGCGAAACTTGAGAATTTTGGAATTGCACGATAACCAAATTGATCAAGTCGTCAAGGGAACATTCCAGGGCGACATTCACTCTAAATTGGAAGAAATATCAATTAGCTTTAATAACTTGAAGACTATTGCCCAGCATACGTTTGTGGATTTGGAGGTTTGTCCTGAACAATCTCACCATGCAAATTTGATATGACTACAATCATTTACTTAGGCTCTCCACAAGCTACGCTTGGAGGACAATCGAATTGAAAGACTGGAGAGACGCGCTTTCATGAATTTGAACCAATTGCGTTATTTGAGTTTGCGTGGCAACAAATTGAACTCAATCTCAGATGAAGCCTTCCAGGTGAGTTTATTATGTTCTGTTTTTAAGTAGCGCAAAATATCTATAAACCGCCCACGAACCAGGTCAAAGTATATAGCCTGAATGGGAATATGTTGTTCAGCGACGGAAAATACTGTTCCAATTTTGGAAGCTCTTTATAATCCGATTTGTAGAATTTCTCGGATTATAGGCACATTCCGAGGGCGTCTAACCGTCTAGTTACCGAAATACTTAGTATGGCGCATACACACACAATTGGTGTATATACATTCTAAAAAAGGATGTAGCGCCTCCATATACTCTTGTTTTCTGAATGATCTCTTCAACTTGTTTTACTCTTGCTCTTGTCCTTAGAGCCAACTTTTATATAAGTATTGATTTTATTTTATCTTTCCACCTCACATAGCTTTTCGGCTCAGCTAAACTTCCAAGAGGTTCTCCATAGGCTGTTTCATCTCCAGTCTCAACTTCTTTGTACATTATGTGCTGAGCATGTGGCTTCTATTGTTCTCTTGTTTCTGTAGTTATGCCTTTTGCACAATATAAAAGCATATCCTTTTTTGGCAAGGAAAGAGTTTTTAAGTTTTATTGGGATCCAAATGAAATGAGTTGTAACTATAAATTCATCAACAATTCGAGTTCAACACTTGTGAGTGCTGCACATTCGGAATATGATCAATTCTTTGATACCCAAATAGGCGCACAATTGGGCCAAAAATGAACAAGTACAAAGCAATTACCTTTGGCTTCAGTTTGTAACATGGACAATGGACATTGGTCATGAGTCACGAATCATGTGGAGTACACGTGTCACTGCGCAGGACAGAGGTTTCTGACCAAAACCCCTAGAGTGAGATGAATGCTGAGGTACTTTCTAAAAAGGATGAATTTGGTTTGGGTGGGGGCTTCCACGAATCTAGTTTCCTTAGTATCATGATTATTTTTAAGTTAATTTTGCGTGCCTTTAAAGCGATGAATTTCAAGTTAATCATAGATTTTTAAAAAAAATTAATTAACGTGATCTTTTAATCAGAATTTATTCAATTCGACAACCAATCTTTAATTGCCGCTCATTATCGTTTTCTTGCAAGTCAAAACAATAATGAACTTCCAAGGATGTGGTAAAATACGAGCATATAAGCATATAGCATTTCGAAGATCCACAGCGAAACCTTGTACCTCTGTTCGTGTCTCTTTCTGTCTTAGGAGCCGTTTGACAGTCTTCAGCCGTTTTAGGGGTTGATGCTCTGTCATGTATTCCATTATGCCGCAAGCGCTGTGTTGTCCTCTCATATATACTTGAAATTTTGTGGGAGCTCTGTCGTATATTAGTTGGCTCACACTTGTGAAGGATGTCGGGTTGTCAGTTATGCGAATGTGGCAAAATGCTTTAAAACTGTGTATAAGACGCCCTCCCTTAGTCTCTAAAGAGAGTTCCACGTATTGAGTGGTAGTGCGTTATCAAATATATTTTGTGCAATTTTTCTGTGCCTGAAAGAAAGTGTTTTTTGTGTTGTGATGGCGACCCCAACGATGCCAATCTGTCTAAAAAACAGTTGTCGCATCTGTGGAATAACTACAGCTGGAAACGAACCAATCTACAAGGATAACACTTCGAGTGAGCTGCTAAAAAAAATTCAGGCGACTTTACCGATAATTGTAAGTAGTGAAATGAAGTTTGACATTTTGGGAAAAGTACCAGTTAACAATTTACCTTTCAGATTTATCGTTATGATCCGCTTCCCAACTCTATCTGTAGTGAGTGTAAAAATCACGTGGAAAGTTCTTACTCTCGTGTTCAGAAAGTAAAGGAAGCGCAGAAAAAGTTCATCTATGAACTACAGAGCCAGGATATTTACCACAACTTTTTGCATGTCGTTAGACAAATCAAGGTAATTCTAATATAATTTGTCCCACTCAATTAATAACATTGTATTTGAATTTGTAGAATCACAATGATGATGCGATGCAGTCAGTAACCAAAATAGTTGCTAGGTTTAATGTCGATCAGTCAAATCATACGGTTGTACGACCGTTTCAACATGATGATCTTCCTGAATTGTTAGAGCCCGATAATATTCAGATTAAGCAAGAAATTTTTATAGAAAATGAAGAAAATATAATATCATCTTGTCAGAATGAAGAAGCTACAGTGTCTCATGGAAACACAGAAAATGATCTTGAAGAGGTCAGTGGTGGTCTCGTCAATGGTGATAAAGGTTTCGTGCCAGCTCAAACGGAAGAAAATGCATCAAACTCAGAACGCATGTCCGTAAGACCTAAGACACGAGTCAACTATTCAGAAGCGCTTGTCGATCAAGCACTTGTCTTTGAAATGATGGAGGTGGAGGCACGTGAGAGAGTCAGATCGGAGCAACGGCATCTAGCGAAATTGGCGCGTCAAGAAAATAGGAAAGAAATGGAGACGAATGATCAGTCTGACGCCCAATTAGGGGAACAAATATATGCCAAAAAACATGTGGAAGCGCAAGTGGAAGAGCAAGAGAATACGCAAGCTGTTAACAGTATTGGGGGAATAAATGTAAATAAAATTTCAGAAACACTTAAAGCAGATCCTCAGTCAATATTGCACATTAATCCTTTTGTCAGTATCCAGTTGACGAAAAACACTGCGCCGTCAAGAACACCAACTTTACCAGTAGCGAGCAAAAAAATGCGACCTACATTACCAAATCGATTTCCGTGCAATCACTGTAAACTTATATTCTTGAATTTTCCGGCTCTGGCACGCCACCAACTGTCTCACATTCGAATCTCAGCGACACAAATGGATAAGCCGCTTGTGCTAAGAAAGGATCTGCGTCGTTCTACCGGCTACAATATTGATGAGATTAAATGGTATCGCTGCTTAAATTGTAATCGTGTCTTCTTGAAGCACATTGATCTTATGTCCCACTGGACCACTGCTAAATGTCGCTTCCACTGTATTATTTGTAAAGAATCGTTCCACAAGAATCCACGGCTACTTAGCCAACATCTTTTGGCCGCACATGAAATTGAGCTCGCACCGGAACACGATCAAGTTGATTTTGACGATACATGCTTTGAAGATGCCTTACAGAGTTTGAAAACATTTATCAAACAAAGATCGAAGCCAGTTCGGCAATCAATGAAAAATACGAAAAATGTCACGACTTTACCCAAGTATAAGGCTATGCCACCAATGTATCGTCTTGTCGTTAAACCAATTGTGCGAGAAAACACTGAAATAGGAAAAAGAGACACAAACGAACTTTTTCGAAAGCCGCTTCCGAGACAGAGGTTCAAGTGTGAATACTGTGTTTCGGTATTTCCCAGCCACCAATCTCTCAATGCTCATGCCAGAATTCACAAAGAAGAGTGGCGAGCTTCAAGAACGGCGAGACGATTACAACAAGCCAAGTATAGGACGATTAATTCGATGGCTAAACCAATTCAAACTAAGACGATTGTAAAGCAAGAACCTGTGGAACGACCATTGCCTAAACTGCCCGATTGGATTGTTCCAGAGGGGTTTTACGCAGTTGAAAATAGTGGACTAGATCTTGAAGTGTATGGACAATATCAAAATAATCATAACATTACAAGTCAAACATTTGAGGAAACGGATCACCAAAGTGTCGAAATTGCACCTGTTAAGAAACCAATCAGTTGTGTACCTTGTGGTCGCACTTTCATTGACCGTCGCCAGTTGCATTATCACAAAAAAAATTGCCGAGAATCTAGTGGAGGTCCATGTTCACTCTGTAATGCCTACTTTCCGACAATGATGGAGTTACGTTTGCATATCCACAAGATGCATGCAGATAGAATGTTGCCTTCTTCAAAAAATCATAAAAATTACCAAAAATGAATTATGTTCTTAAAAATCTTTATTACAAAACA
Source organism: Sylvicola fuscatus (assembly GCA_026546915.1). Classification (NCBI taxonomy): domain Eukaryota; kingdom Metazoa; phylum Arthropoda; class Insecta; order Diptera; family Anisopodidae; genus Sylvicola; species Sylvicola fuscatus. Next base: position 10,864 of record JANSTS010005097.1, on the reverse strand, counting down.
AGAAAAATAATGACAAATTGTTTAATTACTTGCGACCACGTCCCCCACCACCCTTAGCGGCACCTTTGGCTTTGGTGCGTTGACTTTTACCCATGCGTTTAGCACCAACTCCCGCCTTCTTTTTACCCTTAAAATCGGAATCCATTGATGATGCTTTGGTATTTTGTTTTAATCCACGCTTCTTGCCACCGAATCCAAATTTAGCATCACGAGCCTTACGTTTGGCCGCACCCTGAGACCGCTTCGCTTTGCCACTCTTACCACCAGCTCCACCAACCTTCTTCTCATCATCTAAGAAATCCAAGTTCTTCAATTTGCCCTTGCGGAACTTCTTCAACTGATCCAACATATCTTTCTTCTCAGTCTCACGTTGCACCTTGGCCTGTTTCTGTAACATTTTACCCATACGACGCTGATCACGAATCTGTTTTAGACGTTCAGACTTTGCTTGACCCTCTTGTTTTGCCATCAAATTCGCTCGCACTTTTTGCATATGTTCATCTGATTTGGCCATTTCCGCGAAATAATCATCAGGACGTTTTGTTTGAACGCCCAGCGCATGAAGTCGCTTAATTCCTTCAATTACGGCAGACTGCGCTTGCCTGTGGAATATCATTTCACGTTTGAAGTCATTCAAAACGGGATCATCCTCTGGTTTGATAAATGGTATTTTTGCATTGCCGGCGAATATACTGGCGCGTTTCTGTTCGTGCTTTTCCATCTGCACAGCCAATTCGGGTGCAAGAGGAGCCATTTCATTGACCATGTCGAGACGTTCGATCCATGGCAGGTTAAGGCGAATTTCATGAAGTTTTTCGTTGAGTCGTTTTACATTATTTGCCCTTGGTTTCTCTTCATCAACTTCTATGTTTAGACCAGGTTTTAGGTCGCCTCTTGCCAAAGCCTCACGAAGCTACAAATCATTTCCATAAGCATTATAATTTATTGAACACGTTATGAACTAGCAAAATTTGTTGTTGCTTATGTTTTAAATTTACCTCATCATCTGAATCGTATTCCTCGTCACTGTAATCCATTGTATCGATATCTGGCATATTTTATAAAATGTTATAATTATTCAAAGTAATTTTATGATTAAACTAAAAATTATAAATTTTTGTTTTGGAAAACAACACACGTGCTCCCGCTGTTAAATTGTTTTAATGACATTTCCATTTGACAGCCGCACAAACCAGCGCAATATGGCAAGTCACACATCATACGTCATCTCTATTTATATGACACAGAAAGAGACAAATGTACATGTTTAAACATATAAGTGAAACCTTTTAAAAAGAAATGGTTTTGAAAGGTTTCACTAGAGCGCAATTTTTAATTGGATTAGAAATTCTTAAAAGGCGTCGGTCAAAAACAGCATTATTCAAGAATAATTATGTAAACAAAAACACCATACTTATTTTTTTTCTCCTTCCTTGCAGAACCTTCCAGAACTAGATTATCTTGACATTGCCTACAATTCTTTGCCAAACTTTAACTTTGACTTCTTCGATCAAGTAAGTTCAATGACATTCAACAATGTACAACACACTTGAAGGATTTGTGTTTTAGGTCGGTACACTTTCTACTCTGCGCGTCAACATTAGCCACAACAAAATCACTGAGCTCTATACTAATGTCACCCACTATCAGCCAATCGACAGTCGTGGCATGATGAATATGGGAATGGGTCTTATGGATCTGCATGGTAACTGCTCAGAAAGCAAAAATCATAAAAATAGACATAATTTGGTACAGATGCTCGGTAAAAAAACAATTTAATTCTGTTAGATAATATCCCGTTGTCCAAGTTGTTTGAGTGTCTTATATGATTCCATTTTCATTCATAATGAAAATTTCATGCATCTCAGTTAGAACTAGCAATCTTTAATGTTTATCGAGTATTTTGGACCAATTCGTTTACAAAGGCCTAATCTGTTAATTTGTTGTCCAATTAGCGTATTCGTACACAAATGTCAAGGTGTTGGATTTGTCCCACAACAACATCAGCAAGATAACGCCAGGATTCTTCAGACCTGCTGAAATTTCATTGACTCATCTTTACATGGGCCACAACTGGTTAAGGGTGAGTAATATTACAATGTATAACCTCCAAGAAATACTTTTTTTATGAAAACAATTTTAGAACACTTCTCGTGACATCCTGGGCAACATGCAACATCTTCAATGGTTGGATTTCTCCCACAATGTCATTCGAGAAATGGATTATGATACATTTAAGGGAACGAAGAAACTTCAAGTAAAACCGAATATTTTCATCCTCTTGAACAATTTATATTTACTGTAAGTAAATTGTGTTACAGGTTGTCCGATTGTCCCACAATCAGCTATCAGATATTCCAGCTGATTTATTCAAATCAGTGCACTCTTTGCGAGTTATTGACTTGTCGCACAACAGATTGAAGAGTCTTCCCGACAACACATTCAGCAACGACGGCATGGAGAGCTTGGACTTGTCTTTTAATCATTTGACCAAAATTCCAGTTACATCTTTGTCGAATATGGCAGCTCTTACCGTTTGCGAATTGGATTTGAGCCACAACCGCATTATTTCTATTCACAGCATGGACTTATCCAACAAATTCCGGGTAGGAGCCAATCGATTGTTACATACAAAGTCACTTTGTTGAACATTTTATTTTGATGAATTTATAGAGTCTTTCTCGAATTGACATCTCTCACAATCGATTGATTCGTCTTGACGATGCTGTCTTTGCCACATTACCACGCCTCTCCTCGTTGGATCTGTCACACAACAATGAACTTAAAGTCATGGATCGTGCCTTCTTCGGCTTAGAAAACAGTCTCATTGATTTAGGAATGGACAACATCTCATTGACTGTAGTGCCAGAGTTGCCATTGCATAAATTGCGAATCTTGAAAATAGCTGACAACGAACTCCCATCGTTCCCACATGAATTGGCCATGAACATCACCTCCTTAAGAGTACTGGATTTGTCACGCAACGATTTGACTAATGTGCCATTGATTACACAACACTTGCCAAATTTAAGGTGAGTTCGAGAATTTAATCTTTCCTTACGTTAAGTAAAAGTACCCTTGCAGAGAACTTTATTTGGCTGGAAACTCAATTACAACCATCACAAATTCGAGCTTTGCTGGAATAACTGATAAATTGGAGCATTTGGATATTTCTCACTTAAATTTAAACATTTTTGAGGTAAGATGTCGCTTGACCCTAAGTTGAGTCTGAAGTGATACAATTTTCCTTTGTAGTCTGGAGCACTTAATCGTATGCCAAACATGCGATCGATTCGCCTGTCGATGTATCCACGCGTGCGACACTTTAACATATGTGAAGTGCTCGAATGGACGGAAAACCTACGCGACATGTGGATTGAGGCGCCACTCGAGCATCACATGCATTCGAATCAGAATCAAGGAGATCAAGGAAAGCAACAGTCACAGCCGCCATTTTCGACGAATTTGCAGCACGAAATGGACTGCATGTTGCCCTTCAAGTTGCGAAACATCACTTTTGGTGGGAAACAATTCACATCCATCCATCAGGACGTGTTAAGAGGTGTTCGCGCTCCATTCCTGCATGTTAGCTTCGTCAACACCTCGCTGACCAATCTGCCGGAGAATCTTTTCAAGAGAATGCGACACGTGCAAAATATTTCGCTGGACTTTCGATTTGAGAATCCACAATTAAATAAAATTCCTAATCCAAATGTTGCCCAAATGCCACATCTTCCTGACAAGGTGTTTTTGACTGACTTGCGGGTGTCTGGCATTGACTTAAATTGCGATTGCGGCATTGGGTTAGTGTCTTTTGCAGATAACTTTTGTTGGTATTGAATTAACTTCGTTTTCTTGTGCAGGTGGGTCGAGTTCTGGCAACGTAAAAAACGTCAGTATTTGTGTGCAGCGCAATCTTGGTCCAGCAACATTTTCAGCTCGACGGTGCATTCAATCTGCGAACTAACAAACAAATTCAATTGTGATGCAATTGATGATGATCTGCGAGAAGCAAAGTGTTCCAACAAACAAAACCAACAATTGCTAGAGGTATTCAATGAACTGAAAATGGATTGTTTGAAGGATTCTAATGTTTTGTTGAAATTTAGGTCCTTAAATCCGAAATTGAGTGTGGCTGGGGAAGTGGTGCCGATCGAGTTGAGATGGCTACAGCCATTGGCGTTTTGTGTGTCCTATTCTTGTTTTGGTTCTGACTGTTGTATTACTTGTATGAAATGTTTAAAGACTTTTATGACTATTTAAATGAACTTTATAGTATGTAAAAGTCATTAAACATTTAAGTTGTTTCGAATTTTTTGAAACAAGATGAGCGGAGTCGGGACCGGGAGTGATGCGATTGTCTGATATACTATAAATATTTTATAATTCAGTCTTGCCTTTTACATTTAATTCATTTTTGCCATTTGCCAACATATAAATAGTCTATAAACTGAAAACATTCACAACAATCTAAGATCCAACGAGAATTAACTAAATAAATCTTAATTTTTTTTTTAATTTAAGAACAATAATGTAATAATAATTTGGGACAAATTTGTTAATAAATATTTTTGACCAAATATTTGTCTGATTTTCAGCTACAAACAATAAAAAAAGTTGAATCAATTATTGATAAGGCCACAAAGAAAATTCGTGTTATTCTAATTACAATAATATTTAAATGTTTAATTACAGTAATTATCTTTGTAATTAAGAGGTATAAATGAGTCTAATTAATTACAATTCTGGTTAAATGTCGCTTAATTAACCATAATTATATCGAGAAAAAAAATTGTATTTAAACTTCAGCATTTAAACATTTCATTCATTTACATAGAACATCGTAATTCATGGCGAAATTCTTTGAGGTTCAGCTATTCCTGCTGAGACTTCTCGGCGTCTACCCTCCACACGAGAAATCGACGTTCTTAAGGAAATGTTGGATCGCGTTCAATTTACTGGCGCTTGTTGCATTTTGTGGCATCTACATTATTCTCTGTGCTGACCATGGATTCAAGCATATTGAAGATATTGCGGTTGTGACAGATGCAATGACACCCTTCATAACCGGACTAATTGATGTCACCAAATTTGTTACATTATTCACCAAGCAATCAACTTTTTATAAAATCATCTTTAAATTGAAGCAGCGAACTGATCAAGGTAAACAATTCCAACAGCATTGACGTTGCAGCTAAAATAAATTTCACATTTTTATTCAAGTTGATGGCAAATTGATGCAGAATTTACACACTGGAGGACGTTTTTTTGGAATAATATTTCTGTCATCTGTAGCTGGAACTGGACAAATGTACATTCTTACGCCGATAGTCAAAAATTTGTTTAAATTTATGGTTGGACAGAATATGAGTCGGGAAATGCCTCTGCAAATGACGTTTCCTTACAAAAACCGTGACTCTCCTGCTTATGAGATTGTCTACTTCTTCATACTGATTGGTGGTCCTAATTGCTCTGTGACTACATCATGCGTCGACCTCATTTTCATCGGCTACATTCTATACATGTGTGCCCATATCCGATTGTTAAAAGACAAATTCCGTGGAATTACCGAAAAATCGACTTACTTTGAAATTCGTTTGTACATTTTGGAGCATCTGCAGCTACTGGATGACTGTGATAGATTTATTGCAGTTTATAAACCAATCTTGATGGCTGAATTTCTGTACAGCTCTGTATTGTTGTGTTTGATTGGCTACCAGTTGGCTTCCGTAAGAATTTTTTTTATTTTTGTAAATCTATCATTAAGAATTTTGTGATTACTTCTGCAGACATTTGGAAGCCTACTTATGGTCAGATATATCGTTTTTCTGTTGACAATTTTAACGGAGCTGTTTATCTATTGCTGGGGTGGAGAATACTTGAAGGAAGAAGTAATTTAAAAAAGTTGTTTTTTAAACAGAATTTATATGAAGCTTCTTTCATTAAGACAAATAGCCTTTCCACTGCAATTTATGAAGGAAAATGGTACGAATGTTCTCCAAAAAACAACAAATTATTAATGATGTGCCTGACTCAGTGTCAACGTCCCGTTAAAATTACTACCGGATTTTTTGAGGCTTCAATTCAAACTTTTGCAACGGTAAGAACAAAAACATTTAAACACAACAAATTTAATCAGTTTTTATACAATTTTCAGATGGTTCGAACTTCATACTCTTTCATGGCCTTGTTGCAAACAGTCTAGATCAGTATGGTAAATTGGATTTAGATGTATAAAATTATGTAACTGGTTAAATAAACGTTTATTTCACTTAAGTTAATCCATCATCGATTCAATAGGACTAGTTTCTTTAAGAAGCCACTGATAAACATCGGGTTCGTCGACCAAATTCGGTCCAATTAATTCACGAACACGTTGATGGTAATTATTAATAATGGTTGCTTCCTTCTTTGTGATAATGCTCAAATCCATCAGTTTGGTTTGGAGTGGAACAAACGTAACAGTCTCAAAGGTCAATGCACCGCGGCCATCAAAGTCATAATCTCGTTTAGCCGGAACTACTTGAATGACATCCTCGAGACGAATTCCGAATTCACCTTCATGGTAGTAGCCAGGCTCTTAAAAGGCAAAAGGTAAGTGAAAGCACAAAGTTTTTAGACAAGTAAATGTACCATTAGATGTAAACATATTTTCAAGGATGCCTGTAGGATTGTAAGAACTTGAAGCTGAAGATGTTAACAGTGGTGGGTATTCATGCACATTTAAATACGCTCCAACACCATGACCAGTTCCATGACCGTAATCCAATCCAACATCCCACAGGGCACGTCTTGCCATGGCGTCAAAGAATGTCGGCTAAAACTTGTTACTTATAAAATTCATAAAATGTGAAGATTTGAAATCAATGTTACCGAGGAATTAGGTGGGAAAGTAGCTGAAACGAGGCTCAAAAATCCCTTAAGAACTCTGGTGAACGACTCTTTTTGAAAAACAGTTGGATCACCCAAGTGAATGGTTCGTGTAGTATCAGTCGTGCCATCCCAATATTGACCACCAGAGTCAATTAAATAAATTTCTGAGCGCGTGATTTGCTTGTCAGTCTCTTCGGATGGTGAATAATGGGCCATCGCCGCATTCGCTCCAGATGCACTGATTGCCTCGAAACTGAGGCCTCGATAATTTTTCTCTTGACTGAAAAGTGAAGAATAACATAAAAGTAAGTATTTAAAATGTAATTTTCTTGGGTAAACCTTCTAAAGAACTCCAATTGTCTTGCTCCACTCAATTCAGTGATGGTCATGATGTCAACATTTTCATCCAGCCAATGCAAATAACGAACCAAAGCTGTGCCGTCACGAATGTGGGCAGCAAGAATTCCGTCAGCTTCCACGTTATTTTTGATGGACTTCATTAGTGCGACTGCGCTATAAGCTTGTGTCCGCCGACCAGCTGGAATCGCGTTGTAAATCGCATAACTTACGAAATCCGATATTACCAGATTCTTGGTGATATTGTCGAGCTAGTTATTTTAAAACAGTTCATGAGAGTCCAATACTTTCATTTTATTAAAATTACCGTTTCCTGAATGCCATTCAAAATATCTTCGTATTCTCTGACATCCACCTCGACGCCTTCATTGTCGAAATGTTGTAAAATGTCGTCAGTTATCCTCTCCTTATTGACAAACAGCGACACTTTGTCGTGACTTATGATGGCGTACGAGAAAAATACTGGATTGTACTCAATATCAGCACCACGAAGATTAAAGAGCCCTAAAAATTCATACAGACTCGTCAATTCTTCGGCGTCTTCTTTCCTTCATTCTAAGTAATTGAAACTTACAAGCAATATCATCCAAAGCAGTTACTAAAACTGCCTCACCATTCTTGTTTACCATGTCATTCAACAGCCGATCAATTTTCGTAGAAATGGTGCTGCCAGAAAACGTCAAGTTGAGAATGTCAATTGGATTATTGGCCAAAGTCGGACGATCTAGCCAAACTTTGTCTACCAAGTTATCCTCCAACGCCTCTAAAGTGTGGCCAGCGTTAGCCAGTGACGTACTGTAGCTAAGGAACGTAGACGAGGGGATGGTAAATGGATCAGTTCCGATACGAGATGCATTCGCCAATTGCGATGTTATCCAGTTTAAAAGAGTTGGCGTTCCCTCAGTTCCTGCAGTGGAATAATATTGTTTTAAAAAAATCCTTTCAACTGGTATGGTCAATTCATCAATTTACCAGTCTTCATTAGTTGCCACAGATCTGAATCAACTTGTTGTTCCAACTGTATGTGATACCTGGAGTCAGACCAAATTGCGGCTGAAGTTTCCGTGATGACAACAGAGCCCGCTGACCCTGTGAATCCTGATACATACGCGATGCGTTCATCTCTACTGGCAATGTATTCACTTTGGTGGGCGTCGTCGTGTAGAATGATGTAGGCCTGAATGTTGTTGTCACGCATCAAGGCCCTAATACTGGCCAACACTTCCACGGTACTGCGTTGTTGGTCACTGTCACCAGATGTGATTGCACTGGAATTAGAATTACTGCTGTTTTCGCTATATTCCAATGTCTTGGTTTTCAAATGGTGCATATGTCTCTACAGAAACTGGATGAGTTTACATTAAACGTCTACATACATGGCAGCGGCTACTGTTCCTCCAATGATGGCCAACAGAAGCACCAGTCCAATAATGAACTGTTTTGTGTTAAATTGTCTGCGACTCGAGTGCATTTTCACTTCTACATTCACCAAAAACTTAAACAATATTGGAGAGATCACCAGTTCCGATCGATTGTAGTGACTCTAAGCGTCTATTTGTTTACTGTGTCAGACGCCCACATTTATATATGTATTTATACGCGAAGAATAGTCCTTTGGATGGCGCTAAAAAGAAT